>JAECUM010007977.1:0-96623 GCA_016617855.1 Megalonaias nervosa | reverse complement strand
GGAATATTTTGATTCGTATGAATTACCCCCTTTGGAAGACGATATCATTGACTTTATGAGAAGAAATGCCCAGACGACACGATACAATAATGTGAAATTACAAGGTACAGATTCCATGGTGTGTGGACAATATTGTGTATATTTTTTTCATCAACGCAGTCTTGGATATCCTTTAGAACATTTAGTGACTTATTTTGATCGTCACTCTTCTAGAAACGATGAGAAAATAGATCGATGGTTTTGTGACCATTATAGTTATCTTTTGTCTTTAGCTAGGAAACGTAGTGTACATCAATGGCCTTATGACTTCCATCAATGGAAATCTCACATGATTTCACAACGTTGTCAACCTTGTCAAAAATAATTTGTTTGATGTTACTTGTTACTTGTGACTTATGACTTGTTACTTGTTACTTGAATAAAAAAATGTTGTGTTTTGAAAAAATGTGTCTGTCGTTTGTTTTCAAAAAAAAACACTGTGAATATATGCTCTTTGACTTCTTTCTATCCCTCATCATGACATTCGCTATCATAGCATTCCGACACTAAAACCAAGTAGGGATGTTTTCTATCGCGTCCGCGTTTGAACCATATAAAGCGGGTGGGTCTCCAGTCTGACCATTCACTGTTGACTTGTCAACCTATGAAGATGCCTTCCAGACTAGCCCAGCTGAACGAAGCTTACGTCAATTTACATCGTGTCAGGCTAAACCTGATACCGAAGCCTGAAGAAATAGAGAATGTTAGGATGCTCTCCACAGTCCAAGGCCTGATAGAAGAGATGTTTAGAGAGGAAATTAAAAAAGAACAAGAAGAATGGACTGAGAAATACAGACTTCAGAAGAAGCAGAGAGAAGAACAACAACAACAGCAGCAGCAGCAGCAGCAGCAGCAGCAGCAGCAGCAAGAACCAGACAGAGGTTTTGTGAACTGTCGAGTAGACACCAAAGAATTCTCTTTCTCTTTTCGCAGAAGCAGACCGTATCCAATAGGAAAGCCTACTGCCAGACGGGGACGCAATCTTAGACAGTAAAAAAAAGATTGCCATTACTTCCGTGAACAAAAAAAAAACAGCCCTTTTCAGGGCTACCCAATACTCTCGAAAAGACATACTCATTCAATTTGCCAAAATTTGTCATTAGAAAATAGAAGAGTGTCTATAAGCACTTCGTTTCTTTTGTCAGTAAAAAAATTTGTGTGTTTGTATGTTTAAAAAAAAAAAAATAGAAGTGTGCCTATAAGCACTTCGTTTCTCTGTCTTGTCCAATCGTGTCTGCCTGTGTTTGTAAGTAAAAAGTAAAAAAGTCAACGTGAGTGTTTCTTTTAAGTCCGCGCGTTACATGTGATGGTAAATTTGAGTGCTAGGGAATGTTTACTTTCACGTCCGTGCTTCAAGTATATAAATTGGTGCGATCGTCAGTCTGGTTACCCACGCTGACGTAGCAGCTGCAACAAAATGAGTAGACTAACAAAACTACTAGAACTCCAGATGCACCTGGAGCATGCCAGGCGTCTCCTGGATGAGCTGGCTATGGAGGCGCTTGCAGAAAGTGACAGACTTAAGGAAGAGGAGGAAAAAAAGAAGAAAGAAGAGGAGAAGGAAAAGAAGCGAGGGATACTACCTCACCCATTCCTTAGGCCTCAATGTGAGGTCAAACCTGAGGTGAGGACAACAACGCCTCCACAACCAGTAGCAGTACGGCAAACTGTACCAAGAGTCGCTGTCCTCCAGACAGAAAACTGGGAGGAGGAATTGGAAAGACAGAGGCAAGAGTGGGAGCCTCGACGTCAGCATCCCAGGGTGCTAAATAGAAGAAGAAGGGAACAAGTATTCACTATCCCTCAAACTGAGGAGTGGGATAGTGAAGCCAATCAACCTCCTTCTGCGCTCCCAACCACACGCATCAATTGGGAGCAGGACTGGAGCCGGCGATGCGTGTGTGGTGCCCGCCCTGGGAGATGTCACCATTAGCCAGGTGCATCTGAAGTTTAAAAAAACAGCCCTTCTCAGGGCTAACCAGATCTCTAGAAAAGAGAACCTATTCAATTTGCCAATTCGTGTGAATGTATGTAGTGTAGTGTGAATATAAACACTCACTCTTTACTGATGTGTGTGTGTGTGTGTGTGTGTGTGTGTGTGTGTGTGTGTGTGTGTGTTTGCATGCGCGTTCGTTGGTGTGAATAGTATATGGGTGTGTGTTTTTCTTCTCTTCCTTCGTTGGTGTGATAGTATATTGTGTGTGTTTTATGCTTGCTTGTTCGTTGGTGTGGATAGTATATTGTGTGTTTTATGCTTGCTCGTTCGTTGGTGTGGATAGTATATAATATGTTTTTTTCTCATCCCGATTGTGTGGATGGTATGTTTGTGTGTTTTATGCTTGCTCATTCGTTGGTGTGGATAGTATATTGTGTGTGTTTTATACTTGCTCGTTCGTTGGTGTGGATAGTATATGGGTGTGTGTTTTTCTTCTCTTCCTTCGTTGGTGTGATAGTATAATGTGTGTGTTTTATGCTTGCTCGTTCGTTGGTGAGGATAGTATGTGTGTTTTATGCTTGCTCGTTCGTTGGTGTGGATAGTATATTTGTGTGTTTTATGCTTACTCGTTCGTTGGTGTGGATAGTATATTTGTGTGTTTTATGCTTACTCGTTCATTGGTGTGGATAGTATATAATATGTTTTTTTCTCATCCCGATTGTGTGGATGGTATGTTTGTGTGTTTTATGCTTGCTCGTTCGTTGGTGAGGATAGTATAGTGTGTGTGTGTTTTATGCTTGCTCGTTCGTTGGTGAGGATAGTATATCATATGTGAAGTGAGTGTAAGGCATGTTTTCCTTCACGTCCGTGCTTGAAGTATATAAAAGCATAGCGTTCGTCATTCGCGCCATTCTACACAGAATAAAAGGAAAAGAAAAATGGATTTAATCAACAAGTTAAGAGATAGTTGGTGCTGAATGGTAGATGCAGTCTATGTAGTGGAAAAACTTCAAAAGGAGTGGAGGTTTGAAGTCAGCCTAGACTTTATGGCGAGACTCAAAGCAGCAAGTTATCATTTGCAAATGATAATAATGGAAGAAGCGGATAAGTTGAGAGGTTTCAACTATCCAAAATATGTGAGAGTAGGAACCTTGAAGGAGATTTTAGATATTGTAGTTGAATTGGAATCTTTTTTGGAAGGTATCTTCTCTTTAACAGAATGGCCTTTTGTCAAAAAAGGCTTAGACAATATCAAGAAAGCGGAAGACCTAATGAGAAAAGTACTGAAAGAAGAAGTGGAAAAGATCAAGGAAACGTGGAAGAAAGAAAGAAAGGACAAAGAAAACCAAAAGAAGAAAGAAGAGCTTGAGAAACTAAATCAGAACTGGATGAAAATCCAACAAAAATTCAGAGCTCTCGGACATCCTGACTGGATGCCCAAAGAAGAAAAGAAGAAAGGAATTATTCAAAAAGTCAGGACATGGTGGAAGAACTGGAGAAGATAAAAGAAGAAGAAGAACCCAAAGGCCCTTTTCAGGGCCACTTCCAATGCCTCGAAAAGATCTTAATTTTCATTTTGTCTCCACCCTAAACGAATATATATAAAACCCTTCCTCTACTAAAAAACACGAACGCTCTTGATTCGTGTTTGTCTATAGCCCTCTCACAGGTAGCCTGACGTCACAGTACTTCTCTTTTTGCTACATTGTTACCAGTGTGACGTCATGCCACCTGCCGCTTATCGCTCTACAAACCCACAGTCTACTAGTAGCCGCTCTACAAAATTTCCATTGACGCTATACAGGCCCAGGGTGTTCTAGTCCCTCTACCCAATTTTCCATTGACGCTATACTGGCCCAGGGTGAGATTTTATTTCTTGACGCTATACTGGCCCAGGGGGGGTCTGTAATGCTAATTCCCATTGACGCTACGGTAACCCCATATACTACTTGTCTGTTACTTTCAAACTCTTAATACACTTTAGTCTGACAACTCGTTTGAGCATAAATAACAATTTATTTTTTTTCGAGTGAATAACATAAAGAGTTGATCAAGAGTTTTTAACCCAAGATATTCACTCAATATTTATTCAAAAATTTGTATTTCTATTCGAGGTGAAGGAGAATAGCATTGTACAAGTTTTAACAAAAATGACATGCAAAAATTAATGGTAACGAGTTGCTTAAAAGTGTTTATTCGCAGATCAGGTACATGGGAGTCGTGCGAATAGCTTTATGTAAATTATATACACGGTTGACGCGCGATTAGTTAATCCAGCTGAGGTACATGGTGGCAAAGCGTCTTTCCCATTAAGATACACGGCAGTGCTTTGGCCTTACGTTATGGTACTTCGTGTCGTTTAAGAGGGCAACCTTCAAAAACATCAAGAGGACTGTTCAGTACAAACTCTGACAACTGCAAGATTCATGGCTGAGCAATAGGGCAGATGAGATTCAGTCCTACGTAGATAGGAATGATATGAAAAAAAAATTCCATCACGCTTTAAATACAATCTACGGGCCACAGTCATCAGGAACATCAATAATACTGAATGCTGAGGCTGCTCGCTGACAAAGAAAATATACTTCAAAGATGGGCAGAACACTTCAATAGCATCCTCAATCAACAGTCATCCATCAGCGAGGAGGTAACTGATCGACTGTCGAGCGGAAATCAACATATCACTTGCCGATCATCCTGAGCCGATTGAAACTATGAAAGCAATCCATCTGCTGTCAAATCTCAAAGCACCTGGAGTAGATACTATACCAACAGAAGTCTACAAAGCGGAGGCTAGCACATGACACAGAAACTCATTGAACTGTTTCAATCAGTGTAGATTCTGGTACCTATACCAAAGGAGTACAATCGGAAAGATAGCATACAATCCTGCGATAACCATCTGGCCATCTCCTTACTGTCAATAGCTGGCAAAACCCTTCGCCAAATTCTGCTGAATCGTCTTGTGCATCAAATCGATCAAGGACCCCTACCAGAGAGTCGGCGTGGCCACAGGAAAGGAAAATGGACCACAGGCATGGCGTCCGCCAACTCCAAATGAAATACAAGGAACATAACTACAACCTGTACACAACTTTCACCAAACATACAAAAGCCTTTAACACAGTCACCCGTCGAGGCCTTTGGAAAATCATGAGAACATTTGGTTGACCAGAGAAATTTATCGCAGTGGTTCCTCGATGACTTGCTTGCTCGTGTTGTGGATGGCGATGAGTCATCTGTATCATTCGCAGTCACCAATGGAGTCAAAGATGGCTGTGTGTTGACCCCAACCCTCTTCAGTATGATGTTCTCCGTCATGCTTATTGATGCCTTCCGTGACGAAGACACTGGGATCAACATCACATACTGAACTGACGACAAGCTGCTTAGTCTGAGCAGACTGCAAGCGAAGACGAAGTCACAGGAAGTAATCTCCTATTTGCTGATGCATGTTCACTGAATGCAAACTCTGAGTGACATGCAACATTGGATAGACCATGTCGTTTCAGCTTGTTTCAAATTCAGTATCACATCAGTATCAAGAGGAGACAAGTAATGCACCAACCTGCATCAGGAAAGCATTACTTAGAGACTACCATAACAGTAAATAGCCAAACTTGTGGCAGTGGATAAGTTCACCTATCTCGGAAGCAGTCTGTCAGGTTCAGTCCACATCAATGATAAAACCAATGATGGAATCGTTAAAGTAAGTGTGCCTTTGGCAGACTACCTGTAAATGTGTGTGAGTGCAGATGTATCACTCTACGAACACAACTTAGGTCTACAAAGTCATGTAGTGCCAGTCCTGCTGTACGATTGCGAAACCTGGACGGTGTAAAGAGGCCACACAGAGAAACAACCATTTTCACGTGGACAGCCTGATGAAACTAATGAGGATACGATGGCAGGAAAGGGTTCCAGACGCTGCGGTTATCACACGAACAGACTAGACCATCAAGCTGTTTTCAGCTTTTTTTCTGACATTACAGTAATGTAAAAAAAAAAAAAAGTGGGTGGGGCAACTTGTTCGTCTAACGAGCATGCATTTCAATCATTCCCACTCTACTTACGAAATCACAGATGAGGTGTACAGGCCACGTCACCAGTGAAGCAAGAAGAGCGACTATCAAAGCAGATCTCCTACGGAGAGATGATGGAGGGAAAGCGTTCTCAGGGTGGTCAGCAGAAACGTTTTAAAGATTCACTCAAGTCATCCTTAAAACACTTCTACATTGAACCTGAGTTCTGGCGGAATCTCGTCCGTACTGGAATTAGAGACTTTGAACGGAGGAAAACTGTTGATGCAGCACAGAAGCATGAGTGGCATAAATGTCAGAAAAACAGCATGCAGACAGTTCAGAGCACAAATTGGCCTGATCAACCACTCACGTGCTCACAGAAAAAACCCCGAAAAACAAAGCCAACAACAAAAAACAGCGATGTCATGGTCATCTTCGAACTCTGAAGACGAACAACGACATGCTGTGAAGGTCAGGCATTCTCCTGTCTATAATGTACCGCATGCTAATATTGCACCTATTTTGGGATCTTGACTTGTATTACAACTAAAGATTATTATTTATTTGTTTATTTTATTTTATTTTTTTAATTATCTATTATTATCATTAATATTAATATTACTACCCGTGGGAAAACTAGATGGTGTACACCGGTCCAAAAATAGTTCCATCACCGTTGACCTCGACATTCAAGGTAACTCACAGCTGACAAACGATCAATAATTTACTGACAGTGCAGCACAACAGTTCGTGACAAACACGTGTATGCTATAAGACTGATTCTGAACTTTAACGGAAGGGAACCGGTAAGTTTAAATCATGAGTTATTTGATATGAGAATTTAGGATCCAAGCATCGGTAACAAACTGACTGATTCGGCCCATGGCTGATTCGGCCCAGATTACGGGGCAAGTCGGACCAGATTAAGAGCTGATTCGGCCCATGTTAAATATTATATAATTAAGTTTCGTCTGGGATTTTAATGTGACATTTACATTTTTTGAAATATTATATTTCTCACTATTTCCCAGATAACGTCGATCAGTTCAATTAGGCATACAAGGAAACAAACCCAGATTCAATCGGCAATTGTGCGCATGATAATGGGGTTGGTACACGTAAAATGAAATAACCTAAGACTTTATCATGAATGTGCAATGTAGTAGTAAAATATTTCTTAAGGCTGCAGTTTTAATAGTTTATCTTATTGGGAAATAATAAAATTACTAACACTGACAAACACCGTGAAAGCAGGGCTCATGCAATGAATTTATTCTTTCTATACGTATTGGTCCGAGTATGTTAATGCTTCTGTTTGATGTATTTAGAATTAATATTTATCCTGTACCTGTAAACTATTAATGCTAAATAACCCATATACACTAAAAAAAATTACATTTGGCTCCTGTACATGTTAAGGTTTAATTCAGTATGGTATTATATGTCTATATTCTGATAATCATGTGGACCTCATAATATCTAAAATGAAGAAAATGATAATGTAACAAAAATGGTTGTGTTACCTCTGTTGAAAGATGAAATATGTTTTATCACTCTTTCTCTGATTTGATTTGATTTTGAGTTAATGCAATTTCTCAGTACAAGATAGGCCATACGTGGCAGCCTGTGTAACTGCACCTTTGCTAGCCAAGGTTCAAATGTGTTAACCATATCTACACCTTGGCGGATCATTCAGATATTTTGTTGCTTTGTGTCTGTGAAATTCCACCAATCAAAGTCAAGTTGTTCAGATTTGAACACTGTTCCTACAAGATCGAGATAAGAGGAGCATGCAGCTGGAATGGACACATGAATAAGCAGTATGCCACAATCAGTCTGTGTTTGTACAAACACATCCTTTTCCTCAAATACACCTGCAGTGGCTTCTCTGTGGTATGCATTCATATTTTTTATGTTAAGCTTACAAAGTATCCTTTTGAAGTTAATTGCTACCACCATTTTCAGCCGACATATAATGCACCGCTGTTTCATTCTATCGGTTAGTTGACAGTTACATACTAAGGGGGACAACTCATTATTATCCAATAGATGTCACGAGGAAAAAGCTCTGAAAGATCTGACCAATCTGCCAAAGTGTAGATAGGGTTGGCACATCGGAATTATGGCTAGTGAAGATAGTGTAACTGGCAGAGGAAGAACCTGGGAATATTCCAGTAAAAACCACCAACCCAATGGAAGCTATAGGCAGCTTACTCACCTATCCTCATTGACCGAGCCAGAGACTCAAACCCATGCAGACAGAGGTTAGATGGCAGTGATTGGTAAAGGCGAGTACTTTATACCACTCTGCCCCACAAATCTTTCTTTTAAGCACTATATATATATATATATATATATATATATATATTAGGTTTACAATAATGCTTTTGTTACATTGTTGTTGTTTTTTAAACATACCAGTCTGTGTGCCAATACCTTAGATTTATGTAGAATGCATTTTAAATTGTGTTATTGTTCTGTATACAAATAGTACTAAATAAAATTGGTTATATTATTTAGTTCCAAATAAGATCTCACATCAGTATCATACGCCTCTATTATCTTAATTTTGTGGATGAAATATATTTTAATAATCTTTGTTTAAAGCAACATATATTAGTTTTGTTCTCCGAATTCATAATGTAACATTTAATATTTTGCAAATTACTAACACTGCAGAAAAGTTTACGCAGTTAATCAGTTTTCACCTATATATATATATATATATATATATATATATATATATATATATATATATATATACACACACACACACATATATATATTGGTCTCAGTATACAGTATGATGTTTTAGTTCCTTTTTTTCAATGATATATACTGGTCTGAACATGTTAATGACTTTCTAAAAAGTAGAATTATGTATTAAAAAAATTCATTTGGAACAAACCCTGTGTATAACAACAATGAGCACTGTGATTTTCATTAGCTGAATTTATAATATATTATTTAAATATATGCATTTGATTATTGAAAGTGGATACTGTACAAGGGGAAAGATATAAAAATAGCATTTTGTTATTTAAATTAATTTTATTTATATAATATAGCAATGGAGAAACTAACATAGTCCATTAATGCTGGCACATAACTTCAGTATTTAAATGGTGGAGGTCTGTTTTTCTGCATTGGACTTCCACAAGGCCATCAGTCTTCCCTGGCACTTCCTCGTCTGTTGATATCTCCAAAATTTACACTCGGATATCATCTTACTTTAATTATCACTGTTTGTTTATTACTTTGTTTAATCATGGCATCATTAGTTAATTTAATGGCAAACACTGTAAGTGAGATCATCTGTTCATGAATTAGTAAAACCCATTTGACCAATGCTGCTTTAATTAAAGCATTTTTTGTGGTCATTTGTCAATTTACCAAAAATTATATACCATTCCAGAACACAAACTATAATGCTGACTTTAAATAACTTTGTGATCATTTGTTACATGGCAGTTTTATTACATATGTATTAATATACAAAAATATATATTCAGAAATTAATATTAAATGAATTTAAAGTGCTTTAAATTAATATTGGGCCAAACAGTAAAAAAAATTAAAAACTAAAACTAAAAAAAATTCATGAAATTTGATGTGCATCTAATTAAGTAAGCCAGGTTTGCCCAGTGCTTGAAGTGCATAGTACATTGTGTGTGTGTGTGTATATCTATATATATATATATATATATATATATATATATAATGTTATTAAAATATTTTTTTAAACTACCTACCTACCCTAATTTTAAACCCAGTGCAATGGAAACGCGCTTAATTTTTGTTGGCTTTTCAAAAATGTTTCAAAGGTTAATATGAAAATGAGTTGGTTTACTGGTTTGAGATTTTACTCAGAAGACAAAGATTTAATGATAACAGTTGATGAAATTAATAACAGTAGAAGAAATTTAATGATAACAGTGAAGTATGTCATACTATCATTTAACTTGCCAATAACTCTTTATATAAATATTTTTCTTTTGGTAAATATAATGCAAAGAAAGCGCGATTTGCATGAGAAGTCCATAAATAAATAAATTGGGTTAGTATATATGCATTACTATTTAATAGTATGAATACTGGCCCGATTTATAAAAATTAAACTTTATATTTTCTTTATTGAAACATTGGAAAAATATTTTTGTTTTAAAAAATAACTGAGAGAGCTCTTATCTGTTTAGTTATCATTCTGGCTAGAAATTTGTTAATAACTATCTGATGTAAATATAAAAACTTAAAATCATCCGTTTACATTCTCTTATTATGTTGTGAAAATGGTAATAATTACTAAAATAAACCAGGTATGCGCATTCCGTTGTTTTTCTTTCAGTATCTAAACTGGTCAGAATTGGCCCTGCATTTGGGCCGAATCAGCCTGTAATTTGGGCTGAATCAGCCATTGCCCAAATCAGTCAGCATTCACTTAGTCCTAAAATGCAAGATGTTAAGGGCTATTGGTTATGCACAGGTGGGTGACGGACACTACTCTGGTTGCTAAGAAAGGGCTTTAGATGATAGTAATAGCGATGTTCCATTTCTTTAATTAAAGCATCCTGCAACATTTAGCAGTGAATGTGTGAAAGAATAAGATATAATATAAAAAATTCCATCCCATTTTTGTCCTCAGGCTTTGATGCAGTAACATGGGTCAGTAGTTCCTATCAAACGACAGGAGGGCGTGTATTGACCATAAGCAGCATTATATGATGAATACAATTACACAGTTCTCCTTGTATTTTGGTAATAAGAGGGTTCCTGTGCAGGTCTGGAATTTTGGAAAAGGTCTTAAATTTGAAATTTCTTTTTCCAGGTCTTGAAAATGTCTGGGAAAACTGAAACAGAACTAACAGGTCTTGAAAAATTCTTAAATTTTCATTATTTCAGCCATCTTAGTCAGAAACCAGTAACGTGACTGCTATTTTGCATTTGTGAGAATTTTTTTTGTATAGATTAAGTTTTCTTTGTGAGGGCTGGATATTTTTAGTTTTGATCTGGAAAAGGTCTGGATTGTTTTTGTTTTTTTTTAAATAATTGCAGGAACCCTGTAATAATCATAGTGACACAATTTTTAGTCCCAAATATTATGATCCCCCCACACACAATAAACAGTTTTGAATATTTTCAATCTCTGCCTTTCCCCTTCTGTATAAGATGTACATCTATCTATTCTACCGCAATTGGTAATTCAGTTATCAGTACTTTATTAATTGATGAAGATTGGATTTAAAACTAACTACTTTCGTGGTATCTTGGTAATGGGTTTAAGGCAAAATGTACCAAATGTAAGACTTTGCTCTGATATACCCCTTTATGTTGACCACCAGCCATATTAAGCTGCCTAATTGTATCCTGCTTTCTAAAGTAACCCATGTCTTTACAAATGATTTCACTTTACAACTTTGAAAATTAATTTACCAAGTTTTCAAATATCATACACAAAACAACATAACTGTTTATCACAAATACAGAAAAATGTCACTAAATTACATGTAATATGTATATAACTGATTGCATAAGTGTCAACTCTTTCCCTATACATAGCCTATTCAACACACCGTAGAATCCACTGTAGAAAACCTCATCATGGTTATATACATGTATACATGTCATATTTATTGTTACCACAGTACTTAGTTTAAAATTAATGATTGGTGACAATTGTAACATCTAGCAGAACTAAAAGTAGGACCTTCTCAAGTATGCAACAGTTGATCTATGATACATGATTAGTTTGGAATTTTGTTAAAATTTTTCTTAATTTGTCTCGCACTCTTACTTTGTAGTAGTCTTACACACTAGCGACAATGCATACAACAACTACAGTAGTTCTCATACATGTACTTATAAGCAAATTCAATATATATCCCATCTATATATACCTTGTTTAGGATATATAGCTAATGACAAGTACTTTTCAATATCTTTAGACTGGTATTTAGAATGAAGTACTGATGATACCCAAAGATATAAACTTTGGGGCAGATTAATATTAGAGAACTACATGCTGTGAAAGAATAGATGAAAAGAAGTAAACTGTGAAGAGCCAAATAAGTCATTTTATAGTATGTATTTCAGGAATGCTTCAGAATTCTCATCGCTACTATCAGTACTGACTACATCAGTACTTTCAATATGGAAAGTTTGATAGCCATTGGGTTACAGATATGTGTGTAATGTGACTGTCAGTCAAGTGACCAGGTTGACTGGAAGAAGCCTAATATAACAGCTGCCATTACATAACAACACTGTGTTTGCCATTTGCATGGTACACAAGACCCATTGCACATGAAAATGTAATGCTCCTTGCACATCAGTGATCAACAGGATAATTACAATGTGCTCAGTACTGTCTCAATGCTGTGATCTATTTACACATAAAATGCATATCAAATTGCCTATTTTAGCTCATATAAATACATTTTCCACAAAATAGATTGTCCCTGAACATTTAAGTGATTTAAATGACAGTTTCTGTAGTTCATAATTTATAACTTGTATATACTGTATGTGATATATGGCTATATCACACCCACCCACTGTGTTAAACCTATTCGTTTTACCAATATTTCTTAATGCTGATACAATCTGATTAAAATCAGATCTCCACTTTCCTACATGTAGATCTGATGATGACCGCTTAAGGGTCATGTTCTGGTGACATTTGAATTAGCTAATGGAAGTGCAGCTTTCAAAAGTCTGAAAGTGAATCAAATCGTTCGGTACACATTCATGCTCTTTATCCACACTGTTCAGTCTACCAAACACGAAGATATAAGACTTCATATGATTAAATGATAAAATTAGCGATTATGGTAATAATATAGGTTACCAGAAAATGACCCTTAAGCAGTCACTGTGAGATCTTCATGTATAACAGTGGAGATCTGATTTTAATCAGATTGAAAGCTGATATTATTATGACAGGGATGGTCATCTCAATCATGATTGACATCTTACATTTTATGATTAAGCTTTTGTGATGCCAGGGATGGCACAGAATTATTTAGTACTGAAATAAGATTTTTGGAAAAGAACGGGATTTAATATATATGAATAATATCACAACTGTTCAGTATCATTTGGGTTGTGCATGATGAATAATACAAGTCCAAAAATGTTACCATTGTGAGCCTGTGTTGAGTTATTTAAAGGATACATCAACCTGGGGTTACTGAGATGAATTTTTCATATAAAGTTGAATACTAATGTAGTTGAACCAGGTTCTGTTCATTCCTGGATGTTGAATACATGGCTGCTATGGAAATTTACAGTTGTGGCCAGTTATTAAACTAGATCAAGAATGGTTGACATCTGTCAAATCATTGCCACTGAAGGGTAGTAAGAATTGTTATGTGCTGCAGAGAATACAGTATTCTTGTAATATTAATTACAAATCAGTTTTGGATCATTTTAAGATGATATTCTAGTGAGGGCTGTTCCAGGAAGAAACACACACACACACACACACACACACATACACATGTGTTTTAATAAAATAAAACATTGCTCCCCTACAGAAGCACATTATTTTACATAATTTCTGGGGGCTCCAAGTGGTCAAAAGCACTCACAATTACGGATCACTGCCGTCTCACCTCTGTCAGCATTGGTTTGAGTCTTGGGCTCAGTCAGTGTGGGTAAGTGAGAAAAGCTTGCCAGTAGCTTCTTGAGAGTCTGTGGTTCTTTCTGGGGTTTTGCCAGGTTCTTCCTCCACCATTTATACTGGCCACCATGTATAGCCTATCTTGTGCTGAAAAATGGCATTACAACAACAACAACATAATTTCTGGGTAGGGTTAGTGGGCGGTAGAAGCAATTTTAATATTGGGTTGGGGACAGAAGCAATTTAAATGGCAGCTGACTGGAGGTAATCTATCAAGTTATAGATCATATAATCTACTGCATGTTTTTATTTGTGTTCATCATAATCAATTTTTTGTCCTTTTGTTTGTTTGTTTGTCTGTCAGCCATGTATGACTCTGATTCAGTGAGATCAGATTTTCTTGGTGGCTTAATATTTGTGGATGTCATTATTCAGTCCCTTAATACCTAATAATATGGCAGGGTGGTGTAAGATGCTTGTCTTGTGATCACTTGCCTGCCACGTGTACACGAGAATGTTGACAGTTACTTGAGGAAGGTCAGTGGTTCTACATAAGTGGTGTTTGGTGTCTCCAAAGTACTTGGATTTACTTCAGCAGTAAAACTGGCTGCCATATATATATTCTCTTAAGCTGAAAATGGTGTAAAGCCCATGATGATCTACCAGAGGTCTCATGTCTAACTGACTTAGGGTGTTGGAGATACCTAAAACATCAAATCAACTGAGGCCCATGTGCTCTAAGGTGCTTGCCTTTGTAGATCACTGGCACATCTCATCGGTCAGTGTGAGTTTGAGTTTGGGATGGTGGTCTTTTGGGGTTCTTCCTCCACCTAATATACTGGCTGCAATGCATAGCCTATCATGTGCTGAAACCCCAAAATAGCAAACCAAACTAAATCAATCAACTAATCTTCAGCAGCACCAGCAGCAAAAGTACTGGTCCATCAATTTTTGTCACAGCTGTATGAGTTGATCAATTTTGACTATAGTAATATTTGTAAACCTTTAAATATCATCAATTATACCTTTCTGACAGTTACCTAAAAGTCATCATCAGTCAGCACAAATGGAATTTTCGTGGGTGAGCATATGAGATGGAGAAGTCTAGAGTAATCCTGCAACACACGCTGCCAAAAAGTTTACATTTCGCTAGGGTGAAACGATTCTTCGATATATTGATACTTTTACTGTAATGATACACATATTGATACAGGAGGTGGAGAATCAATACAAAATGATACTTACCGTATGCAGGTTATTGTAATCTTCAGCAGTCATGAATAATTATTATTAGTTTGCCTTGTTGTTCTTTAAATTTAGAATTCATCTGCAACAGCATTTTTATAAGTAAAAATAAAAAATGAAAGAGATTGTTGAGAATACTCGCTCTCTGTCTACAAATCAACACAAGTTGACATGGTTCGTAATATACCCTCCCCCATTCCATGTTAATTATCTTAATTCAGCAGCATCTTCAGCATATAAGATATATTCCAAATGTATTTCACATGTATAATGAAGTACTTTAATATCATTTAATAACTACATTTATAGGTAGTTTCTTCATTTAATTGTATCTTGTCTTGTCTGATAAATCAAATGGTGTTAAATACGAGTCAGATGTACATGTCGGATGCACAAAAATAGATGGCATAACAGTCAGTTGCCCTTTCAGCTGTATTTTGAAATTAAATATCGATAGGGCAGAATACTGAGCCTAATTAACATACAGACGATTTGAAAGTACAATGCAATTTTTTTTTTTTTTATCAATCAGCTTAGCCCTGACAATCATATGCTACAAAACCATATATATCCGTATCAGGGTTAAGATAAACTGATCAAGTAAGGATTTAAAAAAGGAATTTAAGAAGTAAAGATATTTATTTGAATATCTCTGTCTGCACAAGCAGTCTATGGCATTCATTGACTAAAAGCCACAATACTGCATTATGGAACAGACAAGAAATCTGGCATAGTAGTCATTAAACTGCTGATTCAAGAAAGTAAGTTTATGTTGGTGAATCATCCTATTTTGGAGCAGATGTATCCTTAAGATAATATTTGTGAGCTGTGGAAAATTATAGATAACAAACATACGAGTTTCCAACATCTTCAGGCCGACAGAGCTAGCTATGCAGATTGCCGTTCGAAAGGAAGCACAGAACAATATTCATACGCAGATAAGGAACAGAGTATGCTCAGAAAGATTAATGCTTATACAACTAGAGGTGACATCTTTCACAGATTTTAATTTCACAGATTCACTAGAGCTCTAGAAAGTGGAGCAGGAAGAAAGACCGATATTGAAGTGTTAGGTAAATAGTGAACTATGACTGTTTCTTCCTCCTATTACTTTTCTACTCACCCCTTATTTCGGTGACAAAGGGTGAAGTCCACCTCAAGATAAAATCCTGGCAGCATCTCCTTAAATTGTGTATGTGGAACAAATTTGGAATGTCTCTTTTTATGCAGAGATATTTAACCAGTGAACAAAGGTGCAGATGGAATATATAAAATATAGCACAGAATCAGCAATGAGGCAGATTTCGAACTGCTCAAGTTTATCACCGTGTATAATTTTAAAAAAAAAATATAGAATAGGACTGGGTGTTGTTTTCCTTCTTCACTATCAAATACATGTATCTGTTGCCGCAGCAGTCTTTTGAATCTGCAGGAAGTACAGTGTGACAGATTTTGTTGATGTTCATCCTCATTCCCATTCCCGAATTTGTTCTAGATGAAATTTTCTTTGCACGAGGAAATTGCATTATTTCATCTGTTTTGAAGATAACATTGTCATGTCTTACGATTTTAAGTGAGACATGAAATTGGTAATAAGATGTTTTCAAAGCATTCATACCATACAAATCAAAAGGTCCTGGTGGCTAAAGTGAGTTAAATGGAGCGACCATTGAATGGCCTAACGCTTTGAATGAAACTCATTGGCAACCAACAGGTAGTCAGTTTGAAAGTATTTTTGTTATCTTATCATCAACGAGAATTGTATATAAATATACGTTAACTATATGTCTATCTGTTTTCTGTATGCTTGAAATGCAACCAGTATGTATACATACATAAAAGGGCACCACCTACTTTCTAGCAATGGAAAGACCATCAAGTTCATATGTGTATCGATATATATCATATCGCAGGCTGTGTATCTTGAATTGTATTGATACGTGGCACTGGTGTATTGTTTCACCCCTAATTTTAGCTAGCTAACTTAAAAGTTTCTCTAACAATGTCCATTGTTCCAACCAGAACTATATATTATAACTTATTCAAGCTTGATTCACTGATATCTAGAGATGTGCATAGTCTGATAAATATGAGAGTACATCAGAGTTTTTCTGTGATGCTTTTGAATTGATCAACAACCAGAATCAACAAACCAAGAAATTAAATTATTAAAATCTCAGAAGCAAAAGTATAATATAATCTGTCAAAAGATTTTTCAATCTTTCAATTTGCCAAATTTTTTTCCAGCCACGCTGTTTCAGTGGACATAATCACTGGAATGAACAGGAACAGACTAGAACAGATATAATCACCAGAACAAAAGGTTAAAATCGATTTAATACATCTTTTAAGTGGCTAAATTTATGTTGGTTTATTTAAACGTACACCCATTATTGTCCTGCCTTTGATGTAATTTCTTACTGAAGCTGAGAAAATAATGTTGCAGACATTAAAAAAGAGGCACACTTCTACTCATTATTGTTGTTATTATACTTCTCCATTCCAGCCTGTTCTTATGATCTTGTCCCCTCACATACTATTTGTCTTGTTTATGATATGTATCTAAATTTGTCACTTACTTTTCCTACTGCTATGCTAATTGTTTGTGAATATGTATTTCAATGCAAGTTGCAACTGGGAGACTAAATTTGAGACCTCTCCATTTCTGGATGTATTCTGCTTGGATTCCATGTTTCTGCACAAAACTCGAGTTCAGTACTCACAGTACTAATTCAGTTCCCATTGTAAACCTGTGTAAACCCCATGATTTTCAAATTTACTAACTTAAAATTTCCAAATGCTTTTGGTCAAATTTGTATCGGTATAGACACATCCATGACGACAGCTTTTGTGTAAAAAAAACCATATGAGCTGCGCCATTTTCTGGATCTACACAGATTTGAAATGTGTGCATTTAATACTACACCAAAGACTCAGGTGCTGATTTCAGTAACGAGTCTTCCAAACTCTGGTCTGTAAAGGGACTGAAATTATGTTAATAAATCAGTGACCCTGACTTTTCTTCAGTTACAAGTAGGACAATCAAAAGATTCTTTTTACTAAAATCTTACTTTCGTTATGGACCAGTCTGCGTTAGTCAAACCATTATATACTGTTTTATCTAAACTCATTTCTAGTCTGGTTCTCATTCTTTCATATCTGTAGTAATGTGAGTCCTTCAGCAACTCTCCATGGTTGTATGCCTTTTTCGACCATGCTGAGTGGACACACTAAGATAATGTTCAAGAAACAGAAATACCATGGGATAACCAGAGACCAATAAAATCAAACAACTTGATCAAGTTATCTCCCCTGCATGGATGCTGCCAGGATTTCAAGATTTTATTCAAGCATTTGTGTGTGTGTGATTTCCCATGAAGTGGTGGTGTTGGTGGAATAGCCATTGTTCAATGTCTCCCTAACACTTAAGTATCAGGCACTCTTTTTACTGTTCCACTCTGTTAAGGCACTATTGAAATTTAAATACTCGAGAGATGTCATCTTTATAACTCCTATCATTCTGTTATATTATATAGTTGATTCAGTCAACGAACAGGTTGTAATATTGATGTGTTTATTTTGGAGCTATGTTCCTCCATCATATTTAAGCACTGAACATACCAAAGGTGAAATTAGTACAGTTGAATCCTAAATTACTATCATGGCTACTTCAACTGTTATTTAATGGAAGAACTCATAGCTTCAGTGATTTTGGGGTTAAAAGATTAATTTCTTCTCAAACTTTAATTTTGGTGCAGATTATATTGTTTCTTAATGATACTGTGAGAATTCTTGACATGTGAAATTTGTACAAGAAACAAGAAACATCAGATAGGAAATTAATACAACTGGGAAAATACTGATAGGAATATGAAACTAATACAACTTGGAAATACTGATAGGAATATGCAAAAATAATGATATTATTTAAGTGGATTATGTTGTGACAATATGAGTGCTGGTTCTACAACTCTGCAAAATACATCTCGTACAATTATTCTGTCGTTTCTAACAACACTAATATGGCAATAATTTCTGCACACATGAAGTTCGTCCACTTTTTCCATTAGTCACTTGATAATTAATAGTTTTAGATTTTACAAAAAAGCATATTTTACCTGTTGACAGTAATACATTATCACAAATATTGTGATTGCAAGAAAATAGAAGTTTTATTAAAAGTATTGGTACCAGTAAAACTAAAAGAGATGGTAAAAAAGAATCAGGATGAACATGTTGCTAGTGTAGTAAAGAATGCATATATCAGAATTACATCAACAGTCTCTTTTCATCAATTTCATCATTAGTTAATGACACTGCTTCAGAATGTTTTGAAATAGATAATACTAATCCAGTTTGTAATACAAATACAAAATGATGGCTTGGAACTAACTGCCAAAAGGTCTGCAGAAGATATCACCATGCTCAAAATATACATAACAATAACCAAAAACAAACGGGACAAATTATATCCATCTTGCTTTGAGTTTACACCAATCAGTGAGTCCTTAATGTTTAATGTCATTTAATTTTTGCACATAGTGAGCATGTGCCTTATTTGGTAATACATCTGCATGATATGAAATTTAGTTTCGTCATTCTTTTGTTGCCATAGTGGTTCTGCTGACCAGAGATATACACACACATAATTATGTTTTATGGGGATTCTCTGATGGTCCCTATGAACATTAATCTGTTGATTGTTTCTGAATTTAATATGATCCTCCTCCTCTGTGTATGAATATTATTCTGTGCTGAGAACTCCTTTTCATTGTCTGCTGTCTGAAAAGGCATATACATAGCTCGCTTGAATAAGTTAACTGTTCTTTAGTTTTACAATTTTCCACAGCTCGCTTGAATAAGTTAACTGTTCTTTAGTTTTACAATTTTCCACAGCTCGCTTGAATAAGTTAACTGTTCTTTAGTTTTACAATTTTCCACATCTAATGGGTATTGTCTCTTGGATATCTCCCCCCCCCAAAAGAAATCAGTTCTTTGCTGCCTTTTATTCCAGATTTGTTTTCTGTTCCATAATGCTGTATTATGGGTTTAGGTCCATCAATGCCATAGTCTGCTTGTACAGACATAGGTATCTTGAATAAATATGCTCTTTTTAATCTGTTGTTAAATTCTTTATTTATTCAGTTGATAAGAACCCTAATCTTAAATTAGCACAGAATCTCTCAGTGCTGAATGTTTGGAGAAAAGAAATCAAAATAGTTTGAAAGACAACCTCCTACATAAGTTTCTTAAAGTGCTGTTCGGAGGGAGTGGGGGGATATATGTTTTACTGGAACAGCCCTGATTTGGAGAGAGGTAGTGTGTTGGATTTTTGAAGGGTACAGTTTAGAGTAGACCGATAAATTGGCCCCTCACCCACGATGATATTGATTGGTGGTTTAGGGGCTGATATCACCTGTTCATTAAAACATGCAAAAATGGCAACCAATTTTGACTGCACACATCATTGTACATTTTATAAAGTTAACAGTATTTCTTGTGGCTATGGATCTACCATTGGTTTAAGGGTTCTTTTTGTAGCATGTATTATATTTCCGAAGCAAATCTGATGTATGGTGACTTGTAAATCCACATGGAATAGCACAACCTTATGTCCTGTGGCCAGTTTGAATTTTGCACTAAATATGGCTGTTACCAACTACTGGTACAGAAGTCTGAAGTGTACACAGGTTTGTTTCGGAAAGATTTGCATGCAGCAAAATTGCACATTTTGATGAACAGGTGACATCAGACCCACATATCATCCATCAGTATCAACACAGATTTGGGGGGTTGATTTATCAGACTAACGTTATGGTCTTTCAAACCATGTAGGCCTTCAGAAAGTACCCTGTTGAAATTTTTTGAAAAACCATTTACTTCAAAATGTGGGACAAAAATATCCATCTCATTAAAATTGTATTTATAGCTTTGAAGTTGTTTTAAAATAGATCTCTTTCTTTTTAATCAGGGACATTTTTCACAATGCCAGAAACTGATACAAAAAAGCGTCTGCGGTTAATTACATACATGTCACCAGGTCTTCCAGTTGAATTGTTTGAGACGATAAGGGACTACCTCGAACAGGTGACAGGACTGGAGGCAAGTTTGCTATATGAATCGCGTTTTGATGGCCCGCCACTTGACAGGATCAACCCCTTTACTGAAGATGAGGTGGATATAGGTAACTAGAAGCTGATGGCATACACTCAGGCATTTTAGTGTCATTAAATTTGTAAATGGTCAGTACATGCAGGATGTTAGCAATTAAAAATTGCAAAAATCAATAATGGAATAATGCATTCAGAATCTTAGTCTTTACTGTATAAAATTTTTTTTGCCAAGTCTGCATGCTTGTATTCGATTAATGCACAAGAGAATGAAGTGATTCTCTTTTCAGAAAAAGCACTACTGGTAGTTTGGGTTTTTTTTCCTTGAAATTATGCTAGTCTGCTCAATGTATGAATTTGCCAAGAATGATATTATTACGTTAATTTTGAAGACCACTCTGGTGGCCTAAGTGGTTAGAGCATCAGCCTCGGATGCGAGAAGTCGTGGGTTCGAATCCCAGCTGAGTCATACTAGAGACTTATATAAATGGTACTCGAAGCTGCCTTGCTTGGCACTCATCATTAAGAGGTTAGTTGTAGGACTGGTTGGACTGGTGTCAAGATAATGGGACTTTATGCTACATGTCCAGTGTTTTATCTACAAATGACTTCATGTAACTCATTTGACTAATCAAGGCAAACATTAGTGAGTCAAAATCCAAACCTATGAGTCCTATTAAAGCTGATGATCAGTCTTTAGTAGTTTTCAAAAATATAATTATATTGTTTAAATACACAACAGAAATACAGTAGTCCCCCTCTTCAACGGCCCCCCTGACCAGCAGCCACCCGCTTCTTATGGCCAGAATCCGACGGCACCGAGGAATTTGTGTTCAGAAGTACCCCTCACGAAAGGCCACCCTGCTAACGCGACCAGCAGCCGGCATATTAGTGCAAAAATAAAAAATTTACCCCTCACAAACGGCCGCATTTTATTTTGTAATATGTATCCAGTACCAGTTTTATTCATAACGGGTGTTAAGTAATCCGATTTCTGTTTCCTGATGTCAGGTTTTCGTTCCTGAAAGAAGTGTTGACTAAAGTACATGTACCACTAAGGTTAATATTATATATTACGCCTCACGAGAAGCCACATTTATTCCATAAAGCCGAGAAAGACTCAAATTTTAATCCATACAAAAAGGTAAGTACACGTAATCAGATTAGCCTTACTGCTGTGTTATCATGAGATGTCTGGTTTAGTCACTCTGATAATTGTTAAGATTACAATTATTGAACAGTAGTAACAGCTGAGAAGTGGCGGTATTGATGTACAATACACAAGTCAGCGGGAAAATGGTTTGATAGCCTTTATGGCTTCCCTTAGTAAGATGTTGAGCTTGTTCATTTTCTTAATTAGTGGCTATTACTGCTGACAATAATTGTCAAGATTACAAATCCTAACGGCTGTGAGGTGCTATTGTTCAGATCAAATCTGCATACATTTTGAAGCCGTTTTGGCTTCTCTCCCTTAGTGTAAAGAAATGTAAACACAAATAGGGTACCAGACTGCGACTAATGAATCACGTGACAAGATCGCTGCCTTTAAAAAAACACATGACATTTTGTTTAAATGCAGAAAAGTTGTTTTATCAGTCTTGTAGTTGGCAACACTGATGATTACAACTGGACATAATTGTCAAGATCATAACAGGGTCAGCATAGTCTAAAAATAGATTTTTGCAGACACACACACAGAAATTAGCCTTGAACAAAACAGGGTACCAGACAAAGACCGAAAAATCATGTGACAACACATTCCTTTACAAAGAAGGCATTTCGTCCGCTCTGCAAAAGTTTCGTCTGCATAATTAAATCGCATACAGTTAGCAACATCCAAATAAATCATTACAAAACATTAACATGTCATCACTTAAATGGAGACGATTATTTTAGAAAAAAAGTCGGTTATTCTACTCTACATAGGGTGAAGTGGGGAGGGGGAACTTGCCGAACGATTTTAGGTAGAAAAGACTAAAATAAAACAATTTTATGTTGCAAAGACTCGAATAAACAACATCTTAACCAATAAGGAGGTTATTCAGCAGCAGTAGGAAAATGGAAAGAGAATTATGTATGTACCAAGATTTAAATTACGTTTTTGAATGGTTTTGCAATGTGCATGACAACAACACCCGCTCGCATATCACGCTTACGCAAGAATAAGAACTATTAATGCATATTCAGTTGAAATAAGTCTATTATTATAACAAGAAGAACCTTTTAATAATTAATGTTACTTTTAAACGAAGATATTAAATGCTTTGAAGAATGTAGCTTTCTTACTGTGTACATTACATATACTTCTCTCAAAAAATTTATTCCCCCTCTGGAAAGGCCACTCATCTTATAAGGCCACTTTCCCAGAGCAGAAGGGGTGGCCGTATAAGAGGGGGACTGCTGTATTAGTTGCATAGTGTGACTAAAGCTAATAAGGCAATTTCCTTGCCAGAAGCATCTGAGCATTCTATATTTGTTAAAAAGCTTGTTGATGGTTTCATGTCATCAGAAATAATCTGAGTATGTATGACAAGGCGTTTATAGTTGCCTATGTCAGTGCTTTCATCTGCCATTGCTGTCACAAATGACGAATTTTGCAGGTCACGTATAAGACTATCCTCAACAATGTTTGATAGGCTCCCCAGTACCTCTGAACAGGTAGTGGCCGAGTCATACTGAATGGTGGATTTCTTCAAAATGCCAATGGCATCAATTTCTTCAGCTGTTAAGTCATGTATTAAATTAAGAAGAGATTTGTATTTTAAAAAAGTGGTGTCTTCTACACTCAGCCAGTGTACACACTTAAGTAGCACTTTCACTGCTGTGTAATGTTTGGAAGAATGTTTTTGTAAAACTGCATTCAGATCTGCCTGGTAAGACCTTCAATCAGCAATTTGTGTTCTGACAACCCAGCATGCCTTGCCAGTGTACTGTTCTGAAAATTATTTTTTGCACATTTGGTCGAGGATTTTTTTTTTAAGCCTCTGTACGTATATGGCAAACATAAAGGTGTCTTCACTGTCACATTCTTCACTTGACTTAACTTCTTTTTGAAAACGTAGCCAGCTGAATGTTTTCAACTATCGCTGCACAGAATTATGTTTTATTTTATGAGTAACCATTACCTCATCTTTAGATGATGAAGGCTCCACTGGTTCGATAACAACACTATTATCATTGGTTGGTTGTAAACGTGGTCCAAATGATAATTTTGTTTGTTTTGGATCTATTTTAATATTTTTGCCGTGGATGCCATTTTCATTCGAATGCTGACTATCTTGGAACAACGCAGGGCATACAATGGAAATTGTTGGTTCTTTGCATGACAAGGATGCGCATAAAATAATAGTTTCTCATGAGAATCACTTTAAAATCACATGTTTATTTTCTGCCTCTTTCTTGTGTGTGGTGATTATATGGTTCTAACATCCTGTTGCTACAAATGATGTGACAGTTACAGTTCACATAAGGTCAGCTCCAGGCTCCACACTCAGTTGTAACCCTATGTATTAGGATAACATTAGCGTAAGAAACTGATATGCACATGTTTTCCCTGTTTGGGAGAGTTGTAATCTCACCAATAAAGTAGTTAGACCAAACCTTTATTTTGTGCTAATCAACAAAACATAACATTGGGGTGCATCAGTTTATGTACCAGCAATGATTTTTGTTTGTCAGATTGGAAAGTCTGTATATTTGATGCATGATGCATGGGTAGGTAAAACACTGCATGTCAGCAGCATAATGCCCCAGTGCTAGATATGACAATAAACTGCCACACTGCATACATCGTAGTGATATGACTGGAAAATTGTTAAAGCTATGTTAAATATCCAAATCACACACACACACACACACACACACACACCTTAAGTTTGAAATGCCTGGACTCCCATTTAGAGTCCATTTAAACAGAGGCATGTATCCCTTCCGGCTGTGGAGTATGTAATTAGTGTATGCAGTAAAGTTCTATTTCATTCCAATTAACATTGCTATTAGAGAGCACTGGATCAGACTGGATGATTTTCATTATCTGATACAGAACATAATGTACGTTATGGTCAGGATTGTTAAAGTTTTTAGGCACTGGGGTCTCCTTTTTATAGACATTCCTAAAGTGTTCTTCTGTTCTTACTTGGAATTCATTTTTAGTCTCTCATACATATTGTTTGCTGTAAAGATTGCATGTGAGTAAGTAGTACAATGATACCTTAACTTTTTCTTTTAGAGCTTTGTAAATGTGCTTATATATATTTTTGATCTACCAATTTTCATGCAATAGGTGCTATTAACAGTCTCACAATCCAGTTCTTTGTTTGCGAAAGTCTTGCCCATACAATCTGGATGTTTATTTGAAAACTTTGTTCTTATTAATTGATTGCTTAATTTAGAACCAATTCTCTGTGCAGATATTGGATCCTTTTGGAATGTTTCCGGCAGAACCAGGTTGACAGTCGGCCAGAGAGATCTATTGCACATTGGAGAAAATAATTGTCATTGTCACATCTAAAGATTGCTTGAATCACACTACTAGATATATCAACCTTTTGAGTAGAGTTAAGTAGATCTGAACAGTTTTTATGACTTTGACTGGTTCAGGAATTTAAATACAGAACACCATTATTTGTAATGATTCTCAAGGTTGAAGGACTGAATTATATCCAAAGTGAAGATAACAAGGGGAAGTGTACCATGGAATATGACAAGAACTTGTGAAACTGGCATGTTAGAGATGCTGATTTTATGACAATATCAACCTAGTTTAGCTTACTAACAAATGGAGGTAATAACTGTGCTCAAAATAGCCTGTTAGCCTGTTGCCCAGGACACCTCTAAATATAGATCAGGCCTGTTTCATGTTCTGAGTGAGTTGGCTATCGAACTCGTCCCAAAAAAGTTATCTAATTTTCCAGTGAAGTTTTATATAACTAGGTCACTTGTTACATCAGATAAAGAAAAAATTCAGGTCAAAAGATCAAAATTGGAACCGTTAATCCCTGTAAATCACATTAGCCTTATATTTTTCATTAAAAGCTGTTTCTTCTTGAAAATCTAAGCAAGAAAGACATGTGAGAGAGCAGGATAGACTTGCATATAATGATGCTCAAATATGATTGATCACATTCTGTTTTCACCCACTTGTCTAGGACAAGTGGTTTCAGAAAATTCACTTGTACCAGCTTACTTTTCACTTGCCCTAAAATTTTAATCACTTGCCAAAATTTGATGAGATGTATGCGCTTTAATCTATGGAGATTACAAACCAAATATTGTACAAAATAATTTATTTATTAAAAGAATTTATATTTTTAAAAAATATTGGTTGATAATTCGCTTTTGGCTACTTCAGCTCTAAATGTTTTAGCTGCTGGATTTGATAAAATGTCAGTGTACATGTCCAGCACTAATTCAACAGTCGATAGCTTTGTCTGGTTTGAAGTCCTCAAACTCTGGTTCATTTGCTGAAATGTTCATTGGTTTGTAAAGTCTCAGGGATTAAAAGAATTCCATGATGAAGTCTTGATTAAGTTCATTGAACTAAAATCTTTGTTCACGCTCATCAGTGGACTGGCTTATAACAAACATGATTTTGAACAGTTTGCATGGCAGACTGAGAGAAGGTGGAGTGTTCACCAAGAGTGTTCCAAGAATTTCAACATGTGGATCCAATGACTGTTTGCATGCCCTTACATTTGTTTTCAACTCATTGCAAATAAATAGCAGGATGGTCTTCCTTTTTGAAAATAACTTAAAGATGGTTCAGAAGGAACTGCAAGTCTTCCCTCTCATATTCATCAAAGCTGCGTTCCCATGAGGGAAGTGCATGTAGTCTCTAGCAAATACACTAGTTGAATTCCCAACCAGCTAATTTTGCATATTATTTACAATAACTGCAAAACATCTTTGTTCTAAGTCAATAAATTCAACCCGGAGATAACAATCAACCCAATGTGGCTGAAAATTTCTGTCATTTAGTTATGTCATATTTGACATTTTTTGCTGCTGGCTTTTATGTCTCTTTGGAGAAATAGTTACCTCATACTCAGTTGCAGTCTTATGTTTTAACCCTCCACTTTCACACGAATTTTCCTTGTCCAAATCTTTATTATCTTTCCTTGTGAAAATAATTTAGCAGACTCATTTTATCCACAGAGTAAATATTAGCTTGCCTGACAGCCATTTCTTAAGTGATCATAACATACATTTTATCATTTATGTACAAACGGTGATGGCTCATTCATTAGCATAATTGTTTCACTTTAAATGCAATATCACACATGGAATTAATCCTCTGTATAATCAATTAAAAATTACCATCATTTCATCGGCTCATAAAGGAAACCAACGCTGATGTCACTCACGTTTGTTTCATTAATTTAATTACTAGTTGGATTAAAATCAGAGTAAGCCATTCATGAGGCTCTAGTTAAAGTATATATAACAAAGTTGCTTATAACACTGCAAATTAACCATACCAACCTTTTTTGTTTGGCAAATTTTGATTTCTCGATAATTTGGCCACTTGGCTCAAAATGCACTCAAGCATTAATAGAAATTGTGCACATGAAACATTTATGAATGACCAACAGTATGTGTGTGTGTGTGATTTGAATTTTTAACGTAGCTTTAACAATTTTTTCAGTCATATCGCTATGATGTCTGCAGTGTGGCAGTTTATGGTGATGCCTAGCACAGGGGCATCATGCCGCAGACATGTAGCATGATGTCCCACCCAGTCACATTATCCTGACACCAGGCCGACCAGTCCTAACACTAGCCTCTTAATGCTGAGTGCCAAGCAAGGCAGCTGTTAGTACCATTTTTGTGAGTCATTGGAATGACTCAGCCGGGGATCGAACCCACAACCTCCTGCATCTGAGGCGGACGCTCTAACCACTTGACCACCGGAGCGGTTGACCAACAGTAGGTGTGATATATAATGTAAATGTATACATGGGAAGTGGTAGAACCAAGTTTTCAGAGCCCTAAGGGCATGAATGGCCAGATAAAAGTAGAAAAAGTGATTGAAGCATGAAAATACAGACTTGCCCAACTTTTAAAATAGGAAAGAGTACCTGTCCCAGACTAGTGACTTGAAAAATTTTATTTGCCCGACTTTGAAAATGAGTAGTCCTCTTCATTGGGCTATGGGATTTGATCAGTCCTGTATGATTAATCTTCACCCTGCTGACTACCAACCAATATATTCAAATGTCAGCATGACATTTTATTTGTAATAATACTACAGTTATAGCTCATAATGGTAGTGCATGCCACAGTATAGATGGTCTGTTACAGCACAAATTGCTGTTGGCTAAGTATTCGGTTTGTTTAAGAATGGTGATGCACAGCAGTGGGCTATACTTGGGAGTACAGGTTACTGTATTTGCCAGACTATAAGACGATACTTTTTTACAAGAAAATCTTAGCTTCGTCTTATACTCCGATTTGACTTATATATGGATTATGTCATCCGAATTGCTTTATCGTATTTTTCGTGGATTACGAAAAATAATGTCAAAAATATTTCATTTTGGGAAAGAGATCATGTATGAAAAATATAGGATCCCACATTGAGTATTTTAAATAATTACATGATCGTTAGTATTAAAAATTAACACAGATCAGATGTAATTGTGCTAAAGTAGCATGCACCAGTAATGTACATTGTGTGTAATATACGTTGTTTAAATTTGATTACATATATGTGCATTAGAATTTACAAGTTAGAAGATGAATAACCATGACAAAGATATATTCCATTACAATTTTTTTTCTTTCACCTAATGATCAAATAAAATGTATGCCCCATTGAGAGAAAGAGAGAAATAGACAGACAGACAGATGTCTTCACAATTGTAAATCAGTATTGTTCACTTACCTGATGAATGATCTTACTCGTGTACAAGTGCAGTACCATATTCCATTATCAATTAATACCACAAGGCAAGCAATTCCTTCTAGTTTTTGTTGCCACTTCCATTATTAAAAGAATCACATGGCTTTGTTGTGGTACTTACATGCTAATTAAATATGCTATGTCTGTATTCAGTCATTCTATGCTAACACCTGTTTCAGGTCAAGATTCGGCAGACCAGATCAGATTAACGAGGCTACCAATAGGAAATGAGGCTACCCATGGCTATTATGAATATTATACCATATAATGAAAGGAAATGCCAGGGGTTACTAGCGTAAATTTCTCAGCCAGTGACATTTTTTAACTTGCTGACGGAACCAACAGCAATTTAAAGTACATCTAGCATGAGCAAAGATTAAAAATAATTGCCGCCTAAGTACAGGAAGAGTACATGCACTTTAAACAAAATCTTTATTTGTTGGGAATGGAGAGGTCGTTATAATTGCAAAGAAACTTAGAATGCAAATTGGTAATTCTTGGGATTTAACCTAATGGAGACTATATGGATAGAACTATTGTGAATATTTAAACCCTGAAGGAGTATGGTATTTTTTTTCTTAGTTTACATTTACTGTTTCATTTATTAATGTTTTCTGTCTTTGACAAAAGCTTTAGCAACATGGGGGCAATAAGGTAAAACAAAAACAAACATAAAACCCACGAAGAGCTGAACTTTCTCTCTCTCTCACTCTCTCTCTCATATATTGGACCATATTTTATTTTGATCATGAGGTGCAAGAAGAAAATTACGTTGGAATTCATATGCATCTTCTCTCTGTATCCCCCGCCAAAAAGAAAAAGCATTTTAGTAGTAATGATGCAATTTCCCTATTGCTGGTAATCTGAAATAGCATACAGTGCTACTTTTAATATTTATGAAACCGAAGTTATTATAATTTAATTCCACACAGCATCGCGAGTTTTATCCTATCTGTAACTCAGTAAATTTTCAGGTCAGCATCATTATATATAACTAAAAGTATATAATACATTTAAAATACTTCATGTGAAACAAATTAGGTACATTTAGTTACATTTAATGATCCTGACCAGAAAGGTTACTGAGTTACAGATAAGATAAAGTTCGCGATGCTGTGTGGAATGAAGTGAAAAACACAATCCGAGGTATTGATCTGGCCTTGTCTTATACTCAGCATCGACTTATATATGGATGAAAGATGGAAAATTTGCCAAATTTGCTGATTCGACTTATACTCCACATCGAGCTATAGGCCGGCAAATACGGTAAGACATTTGAGTAAAGGGAGCAATATTTATCTGATTTTTCACATCAGTGCTTGAGTAGTAATTGACAATCTCTGTCATTCTTCCAATTAAATTTGAATAGGTTGATCATGTACACAGTGGTATGATTATTTAAGGCAACTCAAACTTCTGACAACTCAGACTTTACTGAGGTAGATGAACTGCTGTTTCAGTTAGGTAATTTCTCATTTAAAATCAAATTACATGAAGGATTTGATTATTTGTTTCAACATCATAAATACTGTTGTTAATTTGCTGACTTCTGAAATAAAAAAATTAATCATGTAATGAAAATTGCAGTCACCTATAAAACGTAATTCCTTAGTCATTAACCCCGCATGCCACATTTATGTGTCATGAAGCAATATCCTTACTTCTGAGTTCTGTAACTTCGACATCATTTATGATTTACCACAATGTGTGATATTTCTGAAAAGGGGAAAGATCTAGTTGTATAATGTCAAATAATGTACATTTACTACTCATATTATAAAACTCCAGCAGAAGAAACTTAATATTTGTGACTTGAATATTTTCAGTCCAAAATTACCAGGTTTGAAACAGGAGTTTGTGTCTGCATTTTAGACTTTTTGATCTCAGGTCTAAATCAGACAGGTCTGAACAGCAGACAAAAAGACAAACCTTCGCAAAGAGTATGACTAGTTTTAGATTAGGTCCAGAACATGAAATCATGGGTCCAGTATGCCAAAAGAAAAGAGAGAAAGAAGGTCCAAGGGGTTCAGCACATGCATGTAAATTGAAAATGTCTTTTATACACCTAAACATCCAGTTAATTGCATATCTTGTGAAAACAGATATGTTGGGGTCTTCTCTAAAGTTGCCCCAAAAATGCATTTCCTACCCCCATTTCAGGCAAAAATTTAAAGAATTTATAGCGGTTAAAGAGTTAACAAAACTGTCTGAAGACTTGGTTTGGGGGGATAGTTAAAGGCTTTCAGCCAGTTTTTTTGAAAATTATTTTGTTTGTTCCTGAGATTTTGTAATTAAAAAAGGCACTTAGCACCAATTGCCTTTGCACTAAAAACCCAATATCAAACCAAGCTAATATCATGGAGATTTTATTATCCCATTATTTCTCCATTTATGTAAATGGACATACATTTTATTAATTATATGGTAATAGAGATTCATATATATCAGTATGCTTTTTTCCTTCCTTATCAGGTTTCATGGCCAGCACAGCATTTGTGAGACAGCTGAAGCATGGCAACAAACACATAGAACTCTGCAATGCAGCCACCTATCATCTACATCTGAAAAATACCGGCCGACCTATCTACTTTGGCGATGTCATCATCCGCAAGGACGATGAGTATGGAGGATCATGCAAAATTCTTGCTTTGTGATAACAATACACTTTGCCTTGTCTGTTAATGGGATTAATTATTCAGATTAATTAAAGTTTGTAAAAGTCACATACTTTCCGTATCAAATGATTTATTCAACCAAAACACTAGCTTTTACTTGCCAAAAGTTTTTATTTCAGGGTTTCCAGTTTCTTGTCTTTAAGAAAAAAACATTGTTATAATCCTGTTCACAGGCGAGACACTATGTTGGAACTGTTGGGATTGTGTTGAGCTCATGTAAGTGGCATTTGAGACATAGCAGTCGATTTTCGGGTGGTAGCAGTGTTGTTGTTGTGAATAATTTGTTATGTTTTTGGTTACAGTTTTGCAGTAAAACTCTGACCAAGGGCGCGATGTGGAGTCTCTGGCCTTGATTTTGTGGGTTGGTTCAAAAGCAAGTTACACAACCGTGCACATAAGTACTCATAACGACAGAGATGACATGGCATTCTAGATATTTAATCTTAGGCTTCATGGAAAGAAGGCTGTGATGAAAAGACATTCTTCTTCAAATACGATATTTTGATAACACATGTCCAAAGACACTGGCTATTGGCCCACAGTGGAATCTATCTAGGTACTAACGAGACTGAATAATTCACCATTTGAACTGCTCTCAAGAGCTTCATTGGTTTACCTCTCATGTAAGACCTGCTTTCTCACTGCATTAGTGAATGGCAGGCAGAATAAGTGAATTGCATGCTCCCTTGGTGAGCCCAAACTACATGCGGTTCCACAAGATGGGTCAGTATCACTCATGGTGGCCCCTGCTTTCATTGCCAAGAAAAAGTTCATGGGGAATTGGTCTTTTGTAATGAAATTCCTGTCTACTCTGGATACTTCATCTCAAGGTTATTGACAGGACCCTTTGCAAGCTCAGAAGCATTACTTAAGAAAGGCTTAGCTATTGCATCAAGAGAGATAATGCCAGTTCTAACCCCTCACATACGGAAAGAACAGTTTATCAGTACAGACACTTTTGTTCTGGATAAAGTAGGTTATTCATTCCACATATCAGAAAACAACCAGAGACCAGATGAATTTATTCTGCATCTCACGTCATGAAGTTGGAGTGAAACACTTCTCTTACTGACATCTGTGCCATGTGATGGAGGGCTGAGTCCACTTCTCCAGCTTTTATCTGAGAGAGCTTTCATCCTAAATGGCTGAACACAGTCTGATGGGACCTATAACCATGGTGCAACAGGTTACATTCCCGGGTCATTCAGTAGCTTGATAATGATGCGGCTTCACAACTTCCATTGGATTTGTGGGAAATAAGATTTTTCCCTTGAGAAGCCATTCCCTGACATACAGAGTCTATATTCCTGTCGGTTATCTAGAAGCTGTCTCACTTACCTTAGGAGACTGGAGATGGTCCCTTTGGAGTAAGGGCATTATCTCCCTCCAGCTCTTACCTATTCTTCCTAGGTATTATAATCAGGAAATGTATTTGAAGAAGAAAGCAATTATTGTAAAATATTTTTCTTGAATAATACATACCCCATCATAATATGCATGCACCCTCCCAGCAATTCTGGAGTTAAATCCATACAGAGAGTGTGCCTTCCACTCCAGAAGTAAGTGAAGTAATTATATGATTTGACACCAATCCCTGTATCAAGAGGAGAGCACTCTAACTGACACCTAGGTATGCAAATAAGTTTTAGTCTGGGAAGGCAGGATTTGCGATGTAGTAGTAGTTCTCCTAAGGTATTATGATTAGGTAAATATAATTGAAGAAACATTTTGCTAGAGGAAATAGGTATCTCATTATGAGAAGTTTAAATACAGCTAGACTTCAGAAGGGTTTGGTAGAAAAATTAATTTGTTTGTTTCACCTGTGAGTGATTGGCAAGACATTTAATCTCTTTTCCAGCAGTGAAGGCAATGTTGACATTTTCAGTGTTATGGTGCTGTGTTACAGTGTTCAGAATCATATGCCTTCCACATCACTGGCAACAGCTATAACTATTTGGTAAAATATTAGTATATGTCTGTATTGGTGGATATATTCAGCTGTAACAGGTAGAATATTAGTGCATGTCTTCAAATATTTTTGTATTCAGCTGTAAAAGGTAGAATATTAGTACATGTCTATGTAAGTGGTTGTATTCATCTGTAACAGGCAGAATATTAGTACATGTCTACATAAGTGGCTTGTATTCAGCTGTAACAGGCAGAATATTAGTACATGTCTACATCAGTGGCTTGTATTCATCTGTAACAGGCAGAATATTAGTACATGTCTACATCAGTGGCTTGTATTCAGCTGTAACACGCAGAATATTAGTACATGTCTACATCAGTGGCTTGTATTCGGCTGTAACATGCAGAATATTAGTACATGTCTACATCAGTGGCTTGTATTCAGCTGTAACAGGTGGAATATTAATACATGTCTACATCATTGGCTTGTATTCAGCTGTAACAGGTGGAATATTAGTACATGTCTATATCATTGGCTTGTATTCAGCTGTAACAGGTAGAATTTTAGTACATGTCTATATCAGTGACTTGTATTCAGCTGCAACAGGTGGAGTAGTACATGTCTATATCAGTGGCTTGTATTCAGACATCAGTGGCTTGTATTCAGCTCTAACAGGTAGAATATTAGTACATGACTATATCAGTGGCTTGTATTCAGCTATAACTGGTGGAATATTAGTACATGTCTAAAGTGTGTACTCTGATATTCTGCATAAGTAACATCATTAACACCATTCACAAGTGAAGATGCATTCTACAGAATTATTTTGGGGGGGGTTATAGATATACACAGTTTTTCTGCTGTTAAAATTATGTTTTGTTAGAACAGTTCACAAGATAATGACATATTAAGGATAAATGTGCATTTGAAGTTTGGTATAGCATGGTCCTATTGTTGACCTTCTTACCACCCTACAGGCAGCAGTTGTGATCAGACTTTGATCAGACTTGGAATATGTGCTTATATCATCAAGATCTTGGGCAAATGAGTTAGATTCATACATACTAATCAGGTGATCTTGCATGATTAGACAGAGCTTGTTACCCCATATTTCTGATTTGGGTCAGACTTTAAATATAGGCTTATATCATCATGATCTTGAACCCCTGCATATTACTGAGGTGATCTTGCATGATTAGACTGAGCTTGTTACCCCATATTTCTGATTTGGGTCAGACTTTAAATATAGGCTTATATCATCATGATCTTGAACCCCTGCATATTACTGAGGTTATCTTGCATCTGATTGACTGACCTTGCCAACAAGACCAGATGAAAAGTGTGCAAGGGAAGTAACCTATGATCAGGTCTATTGAGAATCACAGGTTTTGGGTTGTGTAGTGAGTTCCTTCCCTTTAAAGATCTTTTAAGACATTGAAAACATAATTTTAGAATACATGATACTTGAATTTTTAACAAAGCAAGCTGTATTAATTAGCAAAATGATTCACTTAATGGCTTAAATTGAATAATCTGTAATTTGTAGCTGAAGAAATATTATAACTTTAATTGTAACAAACAAAACAAAGTGTGTTGTGTTTTGGATTTAATACAATTTTTCAGCACTTTATAGGCTATACATGGCAGCCAGTATGTTAAAGAGGAAGAACCCAGAACAACACCGGCAAAAACCACTGGCCAAATGAAAACTAATAGTAAGCTTTCTCACATGCCCGCATCGGTCGAGCCGGAGACTCAAAACCACCCGGCCAGAGATGAGATGGCCATGATCAGCAAAGAAGAGTGCTTTAGACCAATCAATCACTTCGTTCCCAATAAATAAAGGAAGAAGTTTTTGTTTAAAATAAATTATATATCTATATATATATATATATATATATATATATATATATATATATATATATATATATATATATATATATATAAATGAAATTATAGAATTGTGCATTTGTGATGCATTGCCTAAAAAAGCTTAAAAGATACTAACACTGGATAGTGGAATTGTGATATATAATTGAAATATATATTGCTTTTATTCTAACCTATAGTCAGTATGTTTTTATAACATTTCATATTTTATATATTAAATGCTTTTAGCCCAACATATACTGTAAAACCTATCATGAGAGACCAGGATCTCCACAGATTTCTTGATTATATAGTGTTATGACTTGTCTTGAGAGACCGTTGGTTTTTTGCAAAAGGGGTGGTCTTTCATGACAGGTTTTGCTGTATTTGGTACTTCTGGCCTTTAATAAAAAATAAAAAATAACCCAATATGCTTTTCACCTGAACCATTTCCAGGTTGAATTAGCATCATTACCCCATCTTCACTAGCCAAGGTTCTGATAACCCTATCAACACCCTGGCATATTGAGCAGATATTTCTGTGCTTCGGGTCTATGAATTTCATTGGATGCGGCGATAAGCCACAGCATCCAATCAAAATTAAGTTGTTCAAATTTGAACACTGTTCCTGCATAATCGAGACAAGGTGAGAACACAGCTTGAATGGACTGATAAATAAGCACTTTTCCAGTGCCAGTCAGTGTTTGCACAAATACTTTTCACTCAGATAGACCTGTAATGGCTTCCCTGTGGTACATAGTCATACTTTCAATGTTAAACTTACAAAGTATCCTTTCTAGATCAATTGCCACCACCGTTTTCAGCCAGTGTACAATGCAGAACGCTATTGGTTAGTTGGCATTACATACTAATGGAAACAACACATGAAAATTCCAGTAGATATTGCTAGACAAAGCACCGATATAGCTGTTCGGTCCGCCATAGTGTAGATAGGGTTATCGGAACCTTGGCTAGCGAAGATGTCATTAACCAAAATATCCAGATCCTCCAATTTCCACATGCTGACCCTATAAAGTTTCTGATTATAAAACAATTTAAAAACAAACAAACAAAAAATTAACGAGAAAATTCCAGATTGTCTGATTGCTATGACCAGATTTCATTCATAGGTAAATATTAGAGATCGTGCTCATTGAGATGCTTGCTGTTTCTGACAGTATTTGTTTGCACCTACTGGACATAGCTACCTCTACATACTATGTCCCAATCTTGGTAGTTTAAAATTATCAGACAGGTTATTGTACTAATTACCAACAGGGTGTATATCTGTCATAAATCATTAGCTGTTGAGGAATACTGAATAGGTCTTTTCTCAGAGGAATAACATTGGATCATGCAACTATGGTTCATTTTGTTATTGTTTTTCAAGATGTTTTAAAGGGAATATTTAAAGAAAGCTTATCTCTTTCTGGTCATTTCATGTCAATGCTGAGATGTTGGAGATGTGGGGATCATTGCTGAGGACAAAAATGAGTCCTTCACCAGTTGAATTTCACAATTTCCCATAACCTCCCGCTGTATATTGGGTCACAAGACAAGTAGAGCAGACTTGGCTCCGATATTACAGCAATATACTATTAAACGTGTTTAAGTCCTTTAATTGAAAACTAATTTACCATGTTTTGTTCAACTAGTGATAATGTACATACTGTCGAATAGCCATCAATTTATTGGAAATCTGAAGCTCGAAGCTATAACTTTTTTTTGGATTTGGGATATGTTTGATGAGGTTAGGCCAAAAATTGTCTCTGATTGGCTGGTCCAGTGGTTGAATGACTAGAACAATTGACATGGCCATGTAGGAAATTTTCTCTGATTGGCTGGTCCAGTGGTTTAATTACTGGAAAAATTGGCATGTCAGTTTAGGAAATTGTCTCTGATGACTGGTCTGGTGGTTTAACAACTGGAAATATTGGCACATCCATGTAGGAAATTGTCTTTGGTTGGTTGGTCTAGTGGATTAAGGACATGAAAATATGGCATATCATTGTGGGAAATTGTCTTTGATGGCTGGTCTAGTGGATTAACAACTGAAAAAATTGGTTCATCCATGTAGGAAATTGTCTATGATTGGCTGGTCCAGTGGTTTAATAACTAAAAAAATATGTATGTCCATGTAGGATATTGTCTCTGATTGGCTGGTCCACTGGTTTAACAACTAAAACAATTTTTATGACAATGTAGGAAATTGTCTGTGATTGGCTGGTCCATTGGATTAAGGACTGGAAAATTTGGCATGTTCATATAGGAAATTATTTGGTCCTGGACCTCAGTGCACCATTTTTTCAGCCCTTGTAATTTGTTTAAATACTTTCCAAAAATATGTTACAAATGTTTAATAAATTCTCTGTTGTGAGATAAAGAGAAGAAAAGACTTAAAACATTTATTTTAGAATAATTGTATTTTGAGAGATATTGATATTTATTTATCATAAAAGGACATGATTTTATTATTATTTCACAACTTTTTAAACTTTCGTATTTTAAAGTTTGAAAGTTGTGTGACTTAAAATATAATACTGTTCCCAGAGTATTTTAGGATTCAGCGTGATCATGACAAATGTTCCGAGTTTGTGTTATAGCTTTTGAAAGTTGCATTCATTTTAATGCTTCTTGTTGGAAAGGACATTTTAATGCTTCTTGTTGGAAAGGAGTAGAGTGTTATGGGATCTTTGTAAATATTTACCTTTAGTAATGATCCTGTCAGTTGATGGTGATTGATGTGAAAAATTAAATGGGATCATGATGAAAATCTTCCAGAGGATTATATATGATGGAATGTGCAACCTTTAACATTTCTGTTATCTTTCTAGAACCAAATACAAGGAATTCTATGACTTGAGGGGACACAAGTGGGCATATGACAAAGAAAATTCCTTAAGTGGTAACCTGATTGTCTTGGATCATCTCAAGAAAATGGGGTTCAACTCGACCTTCTTTGGGAACATTCTGGTGTCAGGTACAGGATAAAAATTTTATTTCAGTATGTATCCAGGAAATTTATGTGAGTTTCCCATTAGGGTAGGCAAAATAAAAATATTGTTATCTAATTTACTTGATTAAACCTTGAGTACACTGATGAAAAGGGATATAATTTGCGGTTACACAAATTTACATAAAGTATAGATGGCAATATGGCTCATCAATTTCTGGGTCAATATAAAATATGTTCAGTATCAGCATCAAGTTGAAGCCAACTAGTTGAAACATCAAAACTTTCACACTTTTATTCCTGTAGAAATAGTCATGTAAAATTTTGTAACCTCAACACTTGTGTTTTCTGTTTGTCTTATCTGTGTTTTGTATTTATCTCTGAGAAAAGACTTACTTGGAGTCTAAAGTGCTTGGGCTAGTTAGAAATTAGTTTTGTACTGTTCATTTTCATTTTATTTTATTTATTTTAATCAATTTCTGACACACACGAGCCCTTGCTGGATCCAGTACACTTGAAAGGATCGTTATTCACCACATGATTTGTATTCTTTATCTATATATATATATATATATATATATATATATATATATATATATATATATATATATATAATGTGTAGATGACAAGAGTCAATGTTATTTTCTCCAAACTTTTGCATTCTGATTTTTGGTTTTTCCTGAAGCATTAATATATTTTTCATAATGTAACATTCAGTATTTTTAAAGAAATTCTTCATCTAAGGAACTTGACCTAAATCTAATTTAATATGAGGTACATGATTTTCCGTACTTCTGCAGGTCTGATTTACAGTAATGTGTTCATTCTTTTATTCCTTTAAACAAATTCTAGTTTGTTTTAAAGTATCTATCTTGAATAATCGTTAAACTTCAGACATTCTGCCATTTTGATTTTCTAAGTTTTAAAACAACGGTGTCAGAGAAAAGTCTTTAACTATCATATATATTGAAACTTTACAGCAGTATTTCAGAATCATTTGTTACATCACAGGTAAAAGCCTTTTATGTTCTGATTTTAACAACAATACCTTGATAGGACTGGACTCAGTTATTACCAATGTAATCCCCTTGATATGACAGGACTTCAGTTATTACCAATGTAGTACCCTGATAAGACTGGGATCAGGGTTGTTGCCAATGTAGTCCCCTGATAGGACTGGGATCAGGGTTATTGCCAATGTAGTCCCCTGATAGGACTGGGATCAGGGTTATTGCCAATGTAGTCTCAGTCTGTTTTAAGAGTATTTTTGGCATACAATTTATTTGGATTTATGCATGCTGGAAAGTAAAGTGCTGTGTAACATAAGTAGAAACTATATAGACATATGATTGTGTATGGAGTGCATGTAATATTTACCAGTATTGGTACTGCTTACTGTACCAGTAGTGGGAATGGTAAGTTACATAGTTTTAGGAAATGGCTACCCGTAGTATTTCTGTAATTTGAATGCATCCTGCATCCACAGACTGACTGTTTATACAAAAAGTATGAAAGTTGAAGCTGATTGAAGTAATAGATTTCTCCTTTATTTAGCATTGTTCTCTTAAACAGGTAACAGTCTTCGACTAAAGTTATTTCTAAACATTCCTTTGGGGAACCTCACTATGTAAAATCTGCTCAAAATGAGCTTGTCAATTACTGCAATCACATGCTCAAAATGTGCTTGTCAATTACTGCAATCACATGCTAAAAATGTGCTTGTCAATTACTTCAATCACATGCTCAAAATATGCTTATCGATTACTGTAATCACATGCACAAAATCTTTATATGCAGTAATTTCTAAAAAATCTTCATAGTTACCATGATTTAGCCATTTGAAGATGGTAAATATGCAGTGTTTATAAGAAATAGTTATGATGGTGTTCTTCTTTCTTGGTTCTGTGGTTTGGTTAAGCAGTTGTTTCTGTTTTTGGGAACTGGCAGTATAAAGCTGTAACATTGTATTTGCATTCTGCAGATCAGAGTTGTAGTCAGTGCTATAAAAACGTTACACTTGTGGACATTGGGTGGAGCTGATTAAGAAAACATAAATAACAGAAAAGATTTTTTTAGAGAATAATTGTTGTAATCAATTAGATTTTAGAATTGGGATTAAAGAAACCATTATTTATTCACACCCTCACAATCTCATGTTTACAAGCTGTAAAATAATATCATTGATCCAGAGATAGCAGATTTGCAGGAGTTAACAGTGCTGTGTGCTTTTACTCAGTTTAAAAAATATTAATGTAACAAATACATTTTTTGTACTTTACATTTAGGATTTGTAAGAATTTGTTTAAAATTCATTTCAAACTTACCACAGTTTTTAAAAATTTCCTTTGAGTAGATAGTTCAGTGCAAGAATGTATATAAATTCGGCCCTCCTTAGCTTTGCTTTAATATAATTCAGTGTTGGCATGTATATATGCTTTTTTGATTGAAACAAAGAAACCCTTGTCATAATTCTAGATATTTTGTGCCAAAATGCAAACTGTTGTTTATTGTTATAACCTTGTCACTATGTGTGCATCTCTCTGTATTTTCTTTTTTATCCCAAAGAAGACTTTGCTTTATGTTAGGAAACATTGTTTATCCCCCCTTGCTATTTTTCCAATGTTTCTTTGTATATATATATATATATATATATATATATATATATATATATATATACATACACACATATATATATATACATACATACACACATATATATACATACATACACACATTTGAGCATTTTTCTTTAATTTAAATGTGAGAACAGGTCCTCACTATATTACATTTATCCTTAGGTTCTCATCTTAACTCCATTAAGATGGTCCTAGACCATGCAGTGGATGCTGCTTCCATAGACTCCAGTGTCTTGGCAGCTTTCTTCAACCAGCATCCTGATCAGCAGAAGAAGCTTGTGGTTTTGACTTCCCTGGGACCATGCCCTTCTTATCCTATTGTCTTCAATACAAGGCTGCCAGGTAAGGCAGTTTTCACAGTGTCATTACTGATTTTGGTATTTAAATTCTTGGTTTTTAGCAACCAAAAATCCCATGAAACCGAGATGTAGTTAGCGTTATCAGTGCACAAATTTGATTTGTTATGTGCACAGTTGTTAAGAATTTGCAAACTTGGAAAGCAGTGATGTTCAAGATGTCTCGCAAATTATTTCAAAGTTCTACTTATAAAAATACACTTTTGTTTTTAATTCTTTAGATAAATTTAATAAATAAAATAATCTAAATATATTTAATAAATGTTAGGATATATTTTTTAGTTATTATTGTTGTTACTATTATTATTCTTATTTTTTGTCCCCTGAATGGGTTGTCAGATGTAAGAATATTTATGTCCTCAAAATCTTTTCCTCTTCGAATGTATTTAGATATAGGTTAATATAAATGTAGCTTGAAAATCCTGCTATTTATTCATATCAGTAACACTTCAGCCCTTGAGGGTTGTGTATTTGATACCATTGTATTGTGCATAGACATATGCTCAGTCAGATGTGCTGAAAAGTAAACTACCTGTAAGAAGTATTTCAGGAGGAAATCAAAGACTTTCACTATTTCATTAAATCTTCAGTAAATCTAGAATTAAAGGAAGTGCAAGATGTTCTTAATTTACCCCAGTACTCAATACAAGAAATTTATGAAAGAAGGTGGATGGCCTTTTATAATGTCCCCGGAGCTGTTTTCCAGTCTTGTAAACCACTTGTTACTCAATTTCAAAAGCACAAAGGTAGTAAGAGATATTGCCATAGCTCAGCAGCAATAAGTTTATTCTGGGACTATCTCGTCATGAGATTGATTTCACTCTTGCTGCCTTAGAGATGGTTTTCAGAAGACACAACCTAACATTATAGCTTTTCAAGCAGTATTTGATGGATTTATTGTAACTGCTGACAGGGTGACACATGGAAAGGGTATTTATCTGGAAGATTTGCACAAGAAAGTAAAACCTGAGAAGGGCAATAGTGGAAATGTGACCACCACCTTACAAGGTATTAAACTTAGTACAGAGGAAAACAATATAAATTCTGTGAAATAAGAATCGAGCAATAAGAAAAGATTAAATTGAAAGCTTAAGACATGAAATAAAGCAGATTTCCTCAGTAAAATACATCTTTTGCAACAAGTTTACTTTTCCTAAGATGACTCATTCCTGACCAGGCGCGAGACTGTGGCACTGATGGACATAAAATCAGCATTACGGAACAGATAAGAAATCTGGCAGAGTAGTCAGCAAAATGTACTGAATCAGGAAAGCGAACCATTAGTAAAGTTAATATTGTTAGTGAAAATCTTGTTTTGGAGAGTGGAGATATCCAAGAGACAATACCCATGAGCCATGGATAATTGTACATAACAACCATAAAGACAGTTGACTGAGCCATGGATAATTGTACATAACAACCGTAAAAACAGCTGACTGAAAGGGGGTTTTCTGCACAGAATAATATTCATACACAGATATGGAACAGGTTAAACTGAGAAATAATCAACGGATTAATGCTGATACATCTATAGGGGACTTCTTTCAAGGATTTTGATTTCAGTAGAGTCTAATAGAGTGAAACAGGAAAAAAATTGATGGATATTAAGTGTTAGGTAAATAATGAACTGACCACAAGAGTTTATGGGCTAGTCTGTTACCCATTGTTAGTCCATTCATTAGCAAAACATTTTTATCACTATGTCTCCTAAACTGTATAAAGGAATGGCATCACACATTCATTCTGAGGTCTAGTTGAATTTAAATGCTGCCTGGACATACAGTATAGTTGCCACCCCATCTCATACCCCCTTTTGAAAATTTTGTTATTGCTACTCCTCCTGAATGAATGGTGTTTCAGTGAAATACTTATCTCCATTTGGTACTGAATGAAAATGATAAACTCTTAACATCCAATATGACCAACATAGCAGTGAGCTTGAAAACTATATAATGGCCACTCCTAATGAACAGAAAGTTGTATAGACATGGGCAGGGGTCATGCTACCAGGCGAAGTGGGCGATTAAGTCGCCTGAAAAATGTAAACTTCGCCTTCTTCCTTTAGGAAGCAGAAACAACTTCGCCCTGTGATATTTTTAGTGGCACATTGACAAATCATACCTTTTGAGATGCCCCCTCGCCTTTGGCAGGTTTATTCTAGTATTGTTTTGTAGCGAAAGGTATTCTTCAAGCCGTCAGTAGCTAGGCCTAGTTTTGATCTCAGTTACACTGACAAACTCTTGCACATTCATAGGCATGTATTTTGATAGCTGATTGACCATTAACTATTTCCCAGGTTGGCAACTAAGGCCCCTATCACTACCTGATTTACGCATGTTATCCTTCAATGACAAAAACATACAAACTTGTGTTTCGAAACTTCAACAATAGTATGTATGTAGCAGTTTGTGTTTTAAGAATAAAATCAGTTGTCTGGATATTTTAACTGCTTCTTGTACACTATTTCATCATAAAATTAGTTTGAAACCGTAAGTGTACCAGTAACGGGGAATAAATAGTGGACATTGCTATGTCTTGGAAGTACCAGTTTATTAGATTGTTTGTTTTTGTAAATCATCGAGCAAATATATACAGAAAAATATACAATTCATAGAAAGCAAAGCCTAGGTATTATGTTATTTAAGATTTAACTTAAAAATGCAATTATATTGGTCAGAAACGTATGAGACAGTGCGAGAAGCGTTTTAAGCTCAGAGTTGTTTTCTGACATGACTCGCATTTGTGAAAATACGGAAAAAAGCTGCAAGCAGATAATATTTAATCATTGCTTAAAATTAATACAAGTACGTAGACAAATAAACCATAAATTTGCAATCCTATCATGGACTGTTATAATGAAGCTATATAAAGTGAGTGATTACATTACGAAAACCCCTCCTCCTACATATAGATGCACTCATGTCTGTGTTGATTCGGTTGGAAAGATGGGTTCTTACTATAAATGAGCCAGGTCTGTAATTTTATGCATTTTAGTGTGTTATGTATGAATAGTTATGGTAATGTTTTATCCACAACAAAGAAATGAGGACACTTGTGCATTTGCCCTCATGTACATGGTACAGGGGTTGTGTCAGACGCATTTAGAAATCTTTGAAAGTGCCATTATTGTGAACTTTTAAAAGTATTAAAAAAAATAAATACAAAAATATTTTTAAAAATTGATTAAGGATAGTTGATTAAGCATTTTTACCAACTTGCAATTACAATAATGTAATCTAGTTACTCAGTTAAATTTTGTTACAATGGAGTTTCTATTATTTTCTTTTAGAGTCATATGGCCAAAATAACTAAGAAAATATTCTACTAGAAAATAAAGTATTGCTTAAATCCAATGTTAAATACAAATATGAATACTGGGAAATAGAGGGCATAATTCAAATAAGAGAACACTATATATATATATATATATATATATATATATATATATATATATATATATATATATATATATATTGTTCTTGCTTCATGTCCACTTCTCCTGTTGAGCTCTCACTTCTCCTTGTTCTGTCATAAAGGAGAAGTCACTTCTCCCCAAAATTCAAGTCTAGCTTGACCCCTGCATGGGGTTTCTCATCAAAAGGCTTCTTATGATGTGAAATTTCCCTGAGTTAAAATGGTGCTGAACTGACATCCAGTATGGCCACATTTTTGAAAGTCATCACAACATGGAGTTCTCACCAGAAGTGTAGTTGGTCCTGAAGGAGAGTGGTGCCAATCTGATAATTAATCCAGTATGGCCACCATAGCGGTCATCTTGAAAATCTCATTAATCCTTACTTTTTCTGAACCAGAAGTCATATTGACATAAGTTTTTCACTGAAAGAATTTTTATGATATCGAGTTGCACCCCAAATGAAAATGGAGCCGATCTGACACTCCATAATGTTGGCCAACTTGAAAATTTTGGCGACACTGCTTTTCCTGAACAGAAAGTCATATCAACACTTGTTATGGTGTCTGGTTCATCCTAACTGAAAAATAATGCTGATATGACATCCAGTATAGCCACTGTAGTAGTCATCCTGAAAAGTTTGGTATTACTACTCCTGAAAAATGGATGGTCACCATGATATGAACGAAAGTAGAACAGAATATTGTACTCAGTGGTGATGAATTACATATGAGGTTTCATTCTTGATTTGACAATAAAGGTGATTGTTTCTTGAGTTTACATTTCACTTTAATAACACTTCTACATTGGTTAGGGATGTCACATCTACCTCCTCCTGACTTGACTTGCAGTCTTTTGGCTAACTGAGAAGGCCAGAATTAATTGTCTGGGAATTGGTATACCATTTTGCTGAGTTAGTCATTAAGACTACTCACCACACAATGACCACGTCCTGATGTCCTCTTCTAACCTCACCTTAACAAGAATAAATGCACTCCTGTAATCTATTTCTCTTAAACCCCACCATACAATTACCCCGTGCTTTCTCCCCTTTGGTTCCCTTCTAATTTTTGAGGGTTGAATTGAAGTGAGAACACAGGGAGCATAGGAGTTGCTCTGTAAGCTCTCTGTACAAACCTCTCTCGCTGCATGACCCCATAAGGGTCAAGACGACAGAGTAGATAGGTATTAGTTACTTGTGTATGAACAGTAACCTGACCACAAAAAGGGTTGCTGCTGTTGCTGAGAAATTACCCTTCAGTTTTTTTGCCGATGCTGCTGTTGCTGAGAATATAACCCTGTTGTCTTTCTGCTGAAAATCATCCTTCCTCTGGTGTTCCCCCTTATGGGGTCATGCAGAACTTGTTATGCACCCTGAGGTGCACAGGGAATGTCTGTGATAGCCACAAAAGATTTTTCCTTCTGTTTAAAGCTGGAAGGCTAGACTTAACCCCCAGAAGCACTTAGATAAAAGGAGTAATTACTCCTGAAGATTTTGGCTCATGAAATAAAAGTGATTGCCATGAGCTTGGTTGTCAGACTTGATATTTCAATTCAAGGCACAGTGGAATCAATTTGCTGGCATGCTTAGTCTTTGTTTTCCAACTTTTATTCAAGTGAAATGGCCCGTCAAAGGAAAGTGAAATGGCCTGACAAAGGAAAGGGCTAAATCTTGTCAGGCCACTGGTAGTTGCCTTTGCCTAGACATAACCGTACTCCATGACAGTACTGTCTCAGCCCAGGGCATGACCTTAAACTTGCAGTGGGTATGCCCAGAAAAATTTTGAATGTAAGGCAATAACCATGTGTGGGATCCCACAGGGATTGCCCTCACATGTGTATAAGCACATAATCTTCACTTGTGCTGAATTAACATTAGAAGTTAATCTTTTCATTAGAGCAGTTGTCATAATCTTTCAGCGTGATATGGATAGAGATTGGATGCTCAAGCATTACCTCCTCCTGTTTCATATTCTCATAACATTAATGTGATCTGGTAATGTATTTGATAGGGAACAGAATGTTTTAGTCAATTATGTTTGTCCAAAAATACTTACCTGATCATATTACTGTCATTTCCTCCCACCCTTCTACACAAATGCAAGCATCATGTTACATGTTTTGTTCAAACTTAATCAGGTAAACATCATATATCATGTAGATGGAAAGACAGTTTTACATCTTTAATTGAGGGGTGGATTTTTCAGTAGCAGAGAGTAATTTCCAAATTTTAGTATGATCAAGAAAGAATTTCCAGAGAAGTATAATTTACTAAAATATTTACTTGGTCTTAAATGAAAATGGTGTAGTCTTAAACCAAATATGATTGCTATGGTGGTCATATTAATATAGGGTTTTCACCAAAACATTTCTTTCAATGTCTACTTTAGCCTAATTGAAAATTGTGCTACCTTTATATCCAATATGACCGCACTGGCAGCCATCTCCAGATCGCTTCAGAATACCACTGATAGTTTCAGCACTCAGCAGTTTAGAAAAAAATATGGAGTTATCTTAGATTCCTGTAAATTCCTTTAAGTGAGTTAAGTATCAGTCACTTTAAGAGACTCTTGTTGTCTTGCCTGTGACACATCATCTCTTGATGTCTTGCCTGTGACATGTCATCTATTGTTATCTTGCCTGTGACACTTCAAACAAAGCAAGACATGTTGGTCATAGTGTGCATCCTTCCTTCCTTTTAATCTGGTTAATGTTGGTTAAAATGTGTAAAAAGGTAAGAATATGTTGTTTCATCAATTGAACACCAGACATTGTCTACAAATGCATCAAGGTTAAGAATATCTCTGTAGGAGGTCCAGGTTATTGGGAGCAATTATTTGCATTTGTGGAGAGTAGTCTGTAGTTGAAGATCTTGGATCTGGCAGTACTATTTGTACGGTTTTTATGTTGTTCGATCTGGTAGTACAATTTGTACGGTTTTTATGTTGTTCGATCTGGTAGTACTATTTGTATGGTTTTTGTTGTTTGATCTGGTAGCACAATTTGTACGGTTTTTATGTTGTTCGATCTGGCAGTACTATTTGTACGGTATTGTTCAGTCTGGCAGTACTATTTGTACAGTATTGTTCAATCTGGTAGTACTATTTGTACGGTATTGTTCAATCTGGTAGTACTATTTGTACGGTTTTTATGTTGTTCGAACTGGTAGTACAATTTGTACGGTTTTTATGTTGTTCGATCTGGCAGTACTATTTGTACGGTATTGTTCAGTCTGGCAGTACTATTTGTACGGTATTGTTCAATCTGGTAGTACTATTTGTACGGTATTGTTCAATCTGGTAGTACTATTTGTACGCTTGTATGTTGTTCGATCTGGCAGTACTATTTGTACAGTATTGTTCAATCTGGTAGTACTATTTGTACAGTATTGTTCAATCTGGTAGTACTATTTGTACGGTATTGTTCAATCTGGTAGTACTATTTGTATGCTTGTTATGTTGTTCGATCTGGCAGTATTATTTGTACAGTATTGTTCAATCTGGCAGTACTATTTATACACTTTTTATGTTGTTGGGCCCGGCAGCACTGTTCGTACACTTTTTATGTTGTTGGGCCTGGCAGTACTATTTGTACACTTTTTATGTTGTTGGGCCTGGCAGTACTATTTGTACACTTTCTGTATTGTTCGATCTGGCAGTACTATTTGTACACTATTTATATTGTTCGATCTGGCAGTACTGTTTGTACACTTTTTATGTTGTTCATAGGTGTCCCTTAATACATTTATCCAGTATTGAATTCTCCTAGTGTAAGTATGAACAAAGGACAGCTCAGTTGTTATTCATTAAAAGCACAATTTGCAAACAAAGTCTCAGCAAGTGCCATTTTATCCAATGTTGAAGTCTCAAATTAGATCTTCTAAGTGGGTGTTTGTTACAGGAGAATCATTATACCTGTGTAATGGTGTCTGCCTGGTTATATCATTCCTCCCTCTATAGACTGCTTCGGTTTCCTTAGTGGTTAGAACATCTGCCTCGGATGCGGGAGGTCACAGGTACAATTCCCAGCAGAAACATACCAAAGACTTATAAAAATGGTACTAGCAGCTGCATCACTTGCCACTTAGCATTAAGAAGTTAGTGTTAGGACTTGTCGGCCTGGTGTCAGGATAATGTGACAGGGTGGGACATTATGCTACATGTCTGTGGCATGATGCCCCAGTGCTAGACGTCACAATAAACTACCACACTGCAGACATCATAGTGATATGACTGAAAAATTGTTAAAGCTACATTAAAAATCTAAATCACACACAAACACACACCTTCCTCTATATACTGTCTTAAAATCCACTTGATATTAAAAACTACCAACTTGGGGACTTTGCTGTTCACCTGCACACATTTTAAACTCTGATTTCCAAGCATTATTGAGCTCGATGCAATAATTTTAGGTGGGGTTTCTTTAGCTTTGGAAGAAAGCACACATTTTGGAATTTTGACATGTATTTAACAAAAATATACAAGAACTGACAGTAAATACTCATTAAACAACAAAAATATACAAGAACTGACACTAAATACCCATTAAACAACAAAAATATACAAGAACTGACAGTAAATACTCATTAAACAACAAAAATATACAAGAACTGACAGTAAATACTCATTAAACAACAAAAATGTACAAGAACTGACAGTAAATACTCATTAAACAACAAAAATATACAAGAACTGACAGTAAATACTCGTTAAACAACAAAAATATACAAGAACTGACAGTAAATGCTCATTAAACAACAAAAATATACAAGAACTGACAGTAAATACTCATTAAACAACAAAAATATACAAGAACTGACAGTAAATACTCATTAAACAACAAAAATATACAAGAACTGACTGTAAATGCTCATTAAACAACAAAAATATACAAGAACTGACAGTAAATACTCAAGGTACATAAGTATTTCTGCTTCAGTCTAGTTTGGTCAGTCTCTCTTTTTTATCTCACCACCACCAATGGACAATCAATTTTTAATCAAAGATCAAAAGTCACCATGGAAAACCTTTGATCCCTACATTATCTACAATGCCTCAGTAAACCTCCTGCATTTGGTCTGAACTCTCCAGATTGCAACACTGAGGTAGTCAGTTAATAGCTTGTTGTGTACACATATGTGCTTTCATAAGATTACTCAGTCACACACCATTACATTGGTCACAAAGACTGCCGGAATAGTTTTGATCCCAGTAGACTAGTTCTGATTGGTTTCTGTAATGTGTTTCTTTCTTTTTTCATTTTTTTAAAAATGTTTTTGAATTGGCTAATTTTCAGAAGTGATTTATTTTAATTATAAAATGGTGTATATGATATATGGCCTTAACCTACCTGGTATAATTACATGTATACTACAGCCATGTCTGCTTTAATTCTAGGTAACTCGGGCAGTCTGTTCCCCATTCATAAGTCACATGCTTTGTTTTGCACACATAGTTTACAGCTTTTGATAGAAGTATGATAAGTACATGATCTTCATGAGGGTAAAGGGCATACATATTAACAATTTACTAGTCTTTCAACAGCTGTGAAAAGAAGTTCCACATTGCATCTTTTGGTGGGGGGGGAACAAGTCTAATGGGTACTTCACTTAGAATTGAGGAGAGGCCTAATGTGAAATTAAAGGGTCAATGGACTTAAGGCTTTCGGACTTATTTAACACTGATTTATGAATTATGATAATTATATGCAGTACATTTTATGACCTATTTTAGCAATGTAAAGATATATAAGAAAAGTTGGACGTAAATGATTTGTCAATTCAGCAGTTTATTAAAAAAAACGAAATCAGAATGAAGGTACTCATTCATTCATGGATAAAAATGACATGCTTTAATAATGTTATGAATGTCATATAACTAACCAGAACTCTTTTGAGGTGTGAGATATGTTGAACAATTGTATAATATTGATTCAATCCCTTTGGTATGGGACAGGAATATGTAAACCACTCCCTTTGATATGGGTCAGGAGTTGCATGTCATTCCCTTTGATATGTGACAGGAATGTGCCTATCATTCCCCTTGGTATGGGACAGAAGTTTCATGTCATTCCCTTTCGTATTGAACAGGAATGTACATGTCATTGCCCTTGGTATGGGACAGGAATGTGCATGCCATTGCCCTTGGTATGGGACAGGAATGTGCATGTCATTCCCCTTGGTGTGGGACAGGAGTTGCATGTCATCCCCTTGGTATGGGACAGGAATGTGCATGTCATTCCTCTTGGTATTGGATAGGAGTTGCATGTCATACCCTTGGTATGGGACAGGAGTTGCATGTCATTCCCCTTGGTATTGAACAGGTGTTGCATTTCATTCCCCTTGTTATAGGACAGGAATGTGCATGTCATTCCCCTTGGTAGGGGACAGGAGTTGCATGTCATTTCCTTTGGAATTGGATAGGATTGTGGGTGTTATTCCACTCAGTATGGGACAGGAATGTGAATGTCATTCCCCTTGTCATGGGACAGGAGTTGTATGTCATTATCTCGTGTATTGTTTAGAATGGTGCATACCGTTATCTTGTACATGTATTAGAGCGGTGTATGTCATTACATTGTGTATGGATCAATGGTGTATGTCATTACATTGGGTATGGATCATAGGTGTATGTCATTACATTGTGTATGGATCAGAGCGGTGTATGTCATTACATTGGGTATGGATGAGAGCAGTGTAAGTCATTACAGCAGGTATGGATTGGGGCAGTGTATGTCATTACATTGGGTATGGATCAGAGCAGTGTATGTCATTACATTGGGTATGGATCATAGGTGTATGTCATTACATTGGGTATGGATCAGGGCAGTGTATGTCGTTACATTGGGTATGGATCATAGGTGTATGTCTCATTACATTGGGTATGGATCATAGATGTATGTCATTACATTGGGTATGGATCATAGGTGTATGTCATTACATTGGGTATGGATCATAGGTGTATGTCATTACATTGCGTATGGATCAGAGTTGTGTATGTCATTACATTGGGTATGGATCATAGATGTATGTCATTACATTGGGTATGGATCAGAGCAGTGTATGTCATTATATTGGGTATGGATCAGAGCGGTGTATGTCATCACATTGGGTATGGATCAGAGCAGTGTATATCATTACATTGGGTATGGATCAGGGCAGTGTATGTCATTGCATTGGTATGGATCAGAGTGGTGTATGTCATTACATCGGTATGGATCAGAGTGGTGTATGTCATTACATTGGGTATGGATCAGGGCAGTGTATGTCATTACATTGGGTATGGATCAGGGCAGTGTATGTCGTTACATTGGGTATGGATCAGGGCAGTGTATGTCATTACATTGGGTACGGATCAGGGCAGTGTATGTCATTACATTGGGTACGGATCAGGGCACTGTATGTCATTACATTGGGTACGGATCAGGGCAGTGTATGTCATTACATTGGATATGGATCAGGGCAATGTATGTCATTACATTCGGTATGGATCAGAGCAGTGTATGTCATTACATTGGGTATGGATCAAGGCAATGTATGTCATTACATTGTGTATGGATCATAGGTGTATGTCATTACATTGGGTATGGATCAGAGGTGTATATCATTACATCGGGTATGGATCAAGGCAGTGTATGTCATTACATTGTGTATGGCTCAGAGCAGTGTATGTCATTACATTGGGTATGGATCAAAGCAGTGTTTGTTATTACATTGGATATGGATCAGACTGGTGCTGCATGTCATTGTCTTTTTGTATGATTCAGCATGGTGTATGTTATTATGTTGGGTATTTTCAGAAAGGTACTCACTATTACATTTGGTATGGGGACAGAAAGGTATATGCCATACTGACCGCTCCAGTGGCCTGAGTGGTTAGAGCATATACATTGGATATGGGAGGTCGCAGGTTTGAACCCCTACATCTAGTTCATACTCTAACTGCCTGTTGTCATTTGTGTTTAACCAGTTAACATGGGTACGTGAGAAAGCTTGCCAGTAGCTTCTTGTGGGTCGGTGGTTCTTCCCTGGATTTTCCAGGGTTCTTCCTCCACCAATTATACTGGCCACCATGTATAGCCTATCTTGTGCTGAAAAATGGCATTAAACCATACAACAACAACAGCAACAACAACATTTGGGTTTAACACCATTTTTCAGCACATGATAAGCTATAGCTGGTGGATAAGGAACCCAGGAAAACCCGATTAAGAACAACAGGAAGGTACTAGCAAGCTTCCTCATATACCTGCATTGTCCGATCCTGAGACTCAGACCCATGTGGACAGGTATGGAGTCACATAACTTTGTATTTAAATGTATCATGAGGATTACTACTGCCTTCATTTAAAATTAGGTCACAGTGTTAACATATTTCAAGGTTTGCAATCAGACCATACTGCTGTGGCAGTTTCCTTGTTTTTATTTGAAGAGGGGGATGTCCCCTAACAATTTTTATTTCTAAGATTGACCCTGACAAAGGTCAGTGATTATCCTAAGTTGTCTGTGAAAACTACCTTAAACCAACAACAGTGCTATAGGGTACCCAATATATATGTTAGATCTAAATTGTTGATAAAGTGAGAAAAGAGTCTGTTCAGTAAAACACAGAAACATAGTGCTTTCTGGTAGTACTTTAGAGGTATCAAAATAGAGAAGTCTAATAGTCACTCTTTGTCTTGTCTTTCATATCAGATGACCTAAAAGAAACAATTACGGCAGCTTTACTCGAGATGGGGAAGAAACCAGACTGGACTCACAGACTTCATTCCTTTAAAGTGGGTGGTTTTTTGCCAACTGACATGTCACTTTATGATATGCATACTGAAATCACAGAGTCTATCAAGGGACTTAGTATATCCACTGCATACTATTAGTAATCTTAAATATGAGTCATACCAAAATGTACATTTTCTGTTAGGTATGTATTAATGCTTTCAGTAAATCTGGTCCTCCTTCAGTTGCTTATGATCTGAAAATGGTTTCTTGTTTATAAAACTGTCCAAAAATGGAATTGCTTAAAGGTGCCATTTTCAGTTTGATCAAGTTTTTATAGTACTTGTGGAGAACAAGTTTTTATAGTACTTGTGGAGAAGAAGTTTTTATAGTACTTGTGGAGAACAAGTTTTTATGGTACTTGTGGAGATGCACAAAAGATACATTTTTATAACAATTTTTGTTGATATTATAAAATGTAGAATTTCATTGTTAGCCAAACTTGAAGTTCCCATGACATGAGTGAAATTTGTGTTTCTCAAAAACTGCTGGTCTGCAATCATGAAACTTGATATCTACATACAGTATGAACAGTAATGTACAATTTTATTATATGTATGTCACCTCAATATGCTTTTTTGAGCTTCAATGACATTCATCAAATTCTCAGACACTGATACTCTTAGAATCTCTAAACATGATGTATGAATTCCAAGAATCAGCTTTTCAATATAGGTCACCATTGCCTCCTTCAAGTGACTGTGTAACCTCTTTTATGTTTGGGTAAGTTTCTTGCAAACTCTTTCTTGTGCAGTCATGGAATTTAATACATTTATGCATCCTGAGTACAAAACTGCCACTTAAAAAGTGGAATCCTGTGATCAAGATGTACCATCTGGCACAAGCCCAAAAATCGTATTGTCATGAGCACTAAAAGAATTGGATATTTAGGATTGACTCCATTTCTAGTTTCTCATAGTTTTGGATCGTAATGGAATTAGGTAGAACTCCTGAAAGGGTAAAATGTCATCAATTAGATGGATGATGCTTGCATGCCTAAGAGTTAACATTGTCAATTTTTGTTTGTCTCTAAATTTTTAAATATGGATTTAAGGAGATTCTGAGGATTAGTACAGGATCAGTGTTATAAATGTGTTATAGCATATATTTATTACACACATTAAAAGTAACACTTAATTCTGCACTGTTTACAGTCCAGTAAGAAAAACTCTTTAATGTACTTTGTACAGTCTGATTAAATAAAACACTAGACTGTACTTTTTACAATCTGGTAAAAATAACTATACTGTACTCTTTACAATATTATAAAAATAACTATACTGTACTCTTTACAATATCATAAAAATAACTGTACTCTTTACAATATCATAAAAATAACTATACTGTACTCTTTACAATATCATAAAAATAACTATACTGTACTCTTTACAATATCATAAAAATTACTGTACTCTACAATATCATAAAAAAACTATACTGTACTCTTTACAATATCATAAAAATAACTATACTGTACTCTTTACAATATCATAAAAATAACTATACTGTACTCTTTACAGTCTGGTAAACAAGTTAATGTCTACATTTGTCATTAGCTATGTACTGATAAAATATATGCATTATACCTAGACCTGTCTAATAATTTATATTTTTACATCTTTAAGAAGGTCTGACTTTGTTTAAAGCTACATAACTTTCTTTGGCATGGTTGACTTAATAGAGGACTTGTTATCTCCCCTTGATTACTGTTTGCATGAGAAGACGTGAAAATGTGATAGTTGTATTTGAAGTGGCATTTTTTAGTTAATCCTGTTGAGTGATTGAGAGAAATTAATGAATGAATAAATGAATGAATAAGTTCAAAATGAAAGAATTTATAAACTTGCAAACAAGTAGAGATTGGTACAGTGTTGTAAGCAGCTAAAATTTCATTTTTAAATCTTCATCTGTGTCATTACAATGATTGTTTTACTTGATCACATTTAAGAAATGCACATATCATTCGTGTTCACTTGCATTGTTTCAGTGAAATGTTTCTTCATCTTGTGTCAGTGAAGCAAAGAACATCTGAAAAAATTATCGACCATTCATCTGATGAGTGATATGGCTTTCATTAGCATCACTATTATTTCATTTGAAATATACTTATTAGAAAAAAATTAAATATTATATTGACTTTCAAGCTTTTTTAAGAAACGCTTTTTATCAGTTCAATCAAGTGGCTGTAAATTTCAGTAGAATAATAATCCCTGTAGACAACAATAAATTTCACATTTAAATTGCTAAAAGTAAAATCCGACAAAAGAAGCAGAATGAATTTATTGTCTTTAGTTGTAAAAAGCTATTCTCACTTGGAGAAAAGACCAATATCAAGAAAAAAAATGGATGGAATATAGACGCAGACAAATGGGCAGGTAAAAGAGCAGATGAATGAATGAAGAAACAATACTTGAATTTGAGAATTATGTGAATTTACACATGAATGAGTGAGGTTTACACTTGAATGAGTGAGGTTTACATTTCAGTGAGTGAGGTTTACATTTGAATGAGTGAATTTTACACATAAATAAGAGGATAAATAAATGACCATTACGAGAGTGTAAGATTAAAAGGTCAGGTAGAAAACTTGGTTTCATTAACAAAATGACACCTGATTTTGCAAATGGATATTTTTACTAGAGTACAGCCATGAAGGGAAAAAGAAGGTTACAAGATATAAGTAATGAGAATGACAGGAAGTTACATTTGAATGGAGGCTTATTTAGTGCTTATATTAAATCAAGGAATAAAACATTTATCCATTGGCCCATATGCATTCAGTATAACCTTTCAGCATAGTTGAAAAGCTGTTAACCATTGCTAATTAGGGAAGTTAAAGACAATAACACAAGTCTTTTTTTAAATCTACTTTATTTAGTTTCTTTTTATCCTCCCATGTTGTTTGTACACATTGATATGAGTAGAATGTGAAAGTCCTCTATTATGGAAGTTATGTCTATGCCAGAAAGTCAACCAAGTATTCTGTGATGGAATTTTATATAATTGTATATGAAAGTGTTATAATGTATCCGTGTTCTAGTCTTCAATTTTTATTTTGTCATATACTCCTTTTGTTTGGTGCATCGGTTGTCTTTTCATTGTTAAATTTCATTTAACAAGGTATGAAAAACTCGAAAGTTCTTCCATTTTAATCCATAATTTCTAATTTTGTACTGATTATATATGTTATCTTTACAAATTAGTAATGACTATTGCACATTAAACAAATCTGTCAAATTGGGTCCACACAGTAAATGCAGTGCAAAATTTTAGTGTTTGAAAGCTTATTATATTTACGAAAAATACTCCAGAAAGTGCCAAATGCTTGGCCATTTCATTGTGTATTACTGATCATTTCAGTAAGTTTGTTAGAAAAAAATGAAACCCTCCAATCTTTAAACCATTTTAGTTTTATCATTCGAGGAAGAAAAGAAAAGCAAATAGTATGAAAACAGTCAGTAATTTCTTGTGTCATTTGACTTTAGTTGCATGGTATATTGGATAAATATTTGGCCACTACTAATAGATATTTAGAAAGAAGTTTTGAGTGTTATGAGTGAAAATGCAGAACTCATGGCATACAGGTAGTCAGCAAAAATATAAATTTGTGAACAAAAAATGGATTGGTCCAGAAACAGGTTGGTCACTACAACACATGTAATAACACAACCATATAAAGCAATTCTAGTTGCCGGTGTTTGGACCGTCCAGAATAATTATTCTATACCACTGTGTTCACAAGCAGGATGTAATGTAACATTGTTGTTCCATCACATCTGTGTTGACCTGTTGGCAGTGTAATTTACAATGAAACTTTCTCATACCAGAAATATTATGACAAAATACATGTATTCTTTTTTCACACATAGAACAAAATTGTTGCAAGTGTAAAGTTTAATTTACTTGTATTCTTTTATTCTAGAATTAAATACCTCTTAAAGTCATTATTCGTATGTGTTACCTTTTTTGTCATTGTATCTGACCCTTGAAAAGATTCTTGTTTTATCTTATTTCCAAAATAGTATTTGATTGCCAGAATTGGGGTTAATCAGTATTATCCATACTGCATGTATCGGTGTTCAACATATCATTTAAATGTACTTAGTCCTTAACACTGACATTAATATGTTCATATATAATGTTTGTATTATAACATTCCAGTACACAATTACTGACTAGTGCATGTACAAATATATCAGCTCTAATTTGTCATTTGAAGTAATACTTCATTGTAAAATTATTTTTATAAATGTGGAGTATTTATATATTTATTAAAATTAAAAAGGTGAATCCAAATGAATGATGATAACAGCAAGAACATAGTATCTTCATGCGATCACATAAAAAGCATAATACTTCTATAAACACTTCCATCTTTAGTTCATATGACCATATGGCCCATCGTGAACGTATGACAAAGTCCTGCATCCATGATGTCCAGTGTATTGCCCATTATGCATCCAACATTTGCTATTTTAATCATCTTCTCGAAAACCATGGGGCTAATTTTGTCCAAAATTTGGAGGGGAGCTTTAAGATCTTTACAAATAAAAATTGGACCACTGTAACTAAAAATAGTATAATCCGGTTCAGCAACTTATTTTTTTGTTTTTAAAATTGTGAACATTGTTTGATAAAAGGAGTAGGTAGAAGGACTGTTTTTTGTTCCAAATATTAAGAAACAAAATTTATATTGTTGTTCTGAAAATACCATACCAAAAAAGTATCAGTATTTAAAACGCTTTAAATTACAATTGATTTTTTAAATTTGATATAACGTCATGATGTCACACTTGGTGATAAAATTGCCATTTTATGCTAAAATTGGAGCCATTTTTTTTAATTAAGGTCATCCTCATTGGCATCCAAGTTCATATTTTTACAGAATATAAAGGTATGCATGAATAACCTTTCATTGGAATATAGTTTTGGTTCTTGCCTGTTGATCATGTGAAACATGATAAAATTTATGTGCATCAGCGTTAATTGGTACATTGCATATCCAACAGTCAAGTATTAACTGCATCTGAACTTAAATTTCTGCTGGTATAATGGTACCAATTGTACAAGCCCAGGTGGGTGGAGCTTAAGGTGTAGGGAACATTGTATTCAGAAACAAACAACAAAACCAGCTGTGATTGGTGCATTATGTAAGAGTTGTACTTTCTGTTAGACTTAAAAGAAGTTGAGCCTCTTGGCAACATGTGAGATTATGTTAATTCATATCTAGATCACATTTTGTATTTTTTATGATTTTTTTTATAATGTAGTACACATGACTAAAAATGTGTCTGGTGTGACTAGATAACTCTTACCCCTGTCTAGTTCCAGCAGAGTTATCTCTCTTAAATGCAGCGGAGTACCTGGTTCTGTCCTTGTCAAATTGACAATCTAACATTATTCTTTATAACAGTGTGTGACATGCATGAGGTCTATGGAAAAACAGTTCATACCGTGATACCTGCTACAATGAATGTATATGATAAATTTGACATATACCAAAAAATATCCACTGTAACACATATACATACGGTATAGTGAAACACTAAAATAAACACTTAAGTTTGTTGTATGTTCGTCAAACAATCGCAAGTTGTGCCATATTTCTGCATCTTCAGAATACCTCACAAACTGCCAGCACTATTGAGAGCATGTTTTATTTCTTGACAGAAGAGACTTTATTAAAACCATCTAACACGTACATATTTCAATTGTATTCTCATTTGTGCTCCTTTTGAAAAGACCAATAAGACAAACCATGAACCACTTATGTCTCTTGCCATATGAGCCATACAATACCAATGCAAAGTATCACAAAATGCCTTTTTCATCCTCTCTTTTTTAAAAAAATAATTGACATTCAAATGTAACCTGTTAATTGTATTATTTTTTCATTTCTGGTCCAGTTTTCCTTCATTCTTAATATTGAGATGAGGCTAAGTTAAATATAGAAGAAGTGCATGAATGAAGTCAGCTCAGAACAACTGCAAAAAGAAGCTTACGGTGTTGTTTTACGTAGGGGAATAAAAGATAATGGAATGATGATAAAATAATACACTGTATCTTTCCCATTTGATGAATTACACCAGTACACAACATGACAGTATCCTCTGCTGAAGACAATATTACTCTACTTGTAATGCAAAGACGTGTATAAAATCTTTTTTAAAAGGAATAACATAATTTTTAGGACAAAATTGATCTTGCCCAAAAGAACCGCACTGGCAACAAGCTAATTATATTTAATAATTTGCCAGTTACAATTTTAAGGAATGCATGTGGCGTAGAGGTAGAGTGGATGGCTGCTTCCTGCTATCACTGATACAGAGTTCGAACTTCCATAGGTGCATCTCTTTTTTTTTCTTGTTAGATTTATATGTATAATTAATTTTTCTTTTATTCTTTCCTTTAGTGAGTTAAATTTGTTTCTTTTGTACTATTTCTTCATTTCCATCTTTCTTTCTTGTATCATATATGGAAAGATTTGAATTAGCTTTAAAATACCACTACAGGCTATTTGATTTTTATACGCTGCTATTTCAACTGATTACTTACATTTGACATCAACAGACTCATTATTGTTTATCATTCCAATCTATCCTGATGCCTATTAGTAGAAATCTTTTGATGTTGACCATTCTTGTGTGTATGTGCGTGTGTTCGTGTCAGAGAGAGAGAGAGGCAATAAGAAGGGCCATATAGGATGAAAAGAAACTGGAGGGATGGGAGCCTTTTGGGGTCTTTCTTTCGCATCTCTTCCATACTCAGTTGGTGGATTACGAATGTTATACACGTGTCTTCTTTAATCTTTTGTCCTAATATATGTGATCTCCTGGGTCATCAAAGTCGGGCGAGACGGTCAACCATAGCTGCTCCATTTCTTCAAATAAAATTTTAACAGTTCGATTGCAGTTCTTACCATTAGTAGAAATGTCTCTTCATCCTTGCATAAATAGGCTCTTTAAAAAGTATCGAAAACTTGGACTCATTGTGAGTGCTGTTTTTTGAGTGAACATACCATCAACCACAGCATCCAGGTTACAAGAGGGCTGTGTAGTACAGGAGGCACATGGTTAAATGCAAATACAATAATATATATTACACATGCGCATACATTATTAGGCTTCGTTACATGTTAATCATTTATCAAAACTACACGATTTTTGTTATAATAACCAAGTTTGGTTGGCAAGTGAGAATACAATTCAATAATTTGCATACCACAACAGCTGAAAATTGCTTACTTAAAAGTGGACAGCGTCCTGACAAAACTAGTATTGTGACTATACAGCGAGAATTTACTCTATAAGTACCATGTTTGTGGGGGGAAATTCACAGCCAGAGAACTGTATGTATTCAATGAACACGAGGAGACAAATACACATTTCAGTTTGCAATATTGCCGTTGAGTCAGGCTATGCCTGCAGTGGCATAGTTTGGAAGGCACAAGATGTGCAATGGCGTGCCATTGACATAATAATTATAGTTTGTTTTTGTTGTGTTTTTTTTTTTGTTTTTTTTTCTCTCCGTAAGTTGCCTTAACACCCTTAGGCTCTTAATGTAATGTTGCAAAAGCACAACTTGAAAATCAAACGGTTATTTTGTAACTTAAATTAGTATTAGTTACTGTAAATTATGTTAATATCTTAATCACATAAAATTGGATATAATACATGCACCTTGCAAATTTTATCTGCTGTTCATGTGTCCATTTATTTTGTAGGTTTCTAACATAAAAATAAGATGTTTATTTTTATGACTGTACTTTTAATTCCATTTCAGTTGAGCTGATAAGACCAAATTTTCAAACATATAAAATTAGATTTCCATGATTTATTTTTTGGACTTTTTGGAATAACAGGGTGTCGCGGAATTTTGTAAATCAAATTTTCATTGCATTGTATTTTAAAGTAAATTTATCACTAATCCTATTGACCACTTTGTAATTACGCTTACACGCCACCTCTTGTGAACCGCTCCGGTGGCCTAGTGGTTAGAGCGTCCGTCTCGGATGCAGGAGGTTGCGGGTTCAAACCCCGACCGAGAAGACTTATATAAATGGAACTAACAGCTGCCTCGCTAGGCTCTTAGCATTCAGAGGTTAGTGTTTATTTCAAGACTGGTCGTCCTTGTGTCAGGATAATGTGACTGGATGGGACATCATGCTACATGTCTGCAGCATGATGCCCCAGTGCTAGACATCACTATAAACTGCCACATTGCAGACATTGTAGCGATATGACTGAAAAAATGTTAAAGCTACGTTAAAATTGCAAATCAAAAACACACACACACACACACACACAGAGCACCTCTTGTATGTTTTGGTTCCAGAAAACTCGCGTCATGAGCTAGTTTTAACCCACTCACTTGTCCGACTTTTAGAGTTATATGGCGTAGTATGACTAGAATGGATGTTCCTTCATCACACACACATACATACATACATATATATATATATATATATATCTCTATGGCTGTATAGGTTTTTAATAATCGAATCCGTTCCTCTTTTTTGTCATCTGTGTTTGATAAAGTATTTGACTTTGCTAGATGAATGGGATTTTTCTCTATATTTCCATTATGCCTGTCAAATTTCACATAACACAATACTGTCAGGTTTAATAGTATCTGTCCTCAATTTTTTTTTTTTTTAGTATATTTACCTGAATTGACAAGCTGTATGAATCATGAATTTTGTCGTTCATATCCTTTAGCTCAAACAATAAGTATTACCAATACCAACATTAAATTTACAAATTCAGTACGAAATCTGTATATCAATCTAGACAGTACTCTCTCATTACACCAACATGTAACGAACATATAACAAGGCTCCATATCTGGAGCTGCAACGCATCATCTCTACCCACAATTTTTAATTTTGGTTGATGCCACTAAAGCGCTCGTGTTCCTTGGTACTTTTAAGACTGGACTATTGTATTTCACTCCTGTCTGGTTTGTTTCAGTATCTACATCAGAATGTTCGTCGTTAATCTTGTGGTTATATCTGTTTTTATGTATTATCTAATATTGTAACGCGCATAGAGCTTCTAAAGATTAAGTTCTGTACGAAGTTATTATTATTATTATTAGTAGTAGTTGTAGTAGTAGTAGTAGTGGTAGAAGTAGTAAATAATGGAAATGGTTCCAGCATTTCGTAATATTCTAATACCTTTTTGTAGGTAGATTCACTTTTAAACGTAATAATCATGTAATCTTGTACAGTAGATTTAAACGTAGAACATTTAGGTGTTTTCTTGTTAGCTCATGCATAGCATGTATTGTTAGTTCTATCATAATGCATTCAAAGCATATATTTTATGTATTTAATTGATTCCCATGACAGTTTGACTAAGAAATGATGGCAGTTCAACCAGTTATAAGTTAGATGTGATAAAGTTATATACGATCCAGCTTAGCGTCGTGTGGTCTTATGACACAGCTTTTGATGTCCAGCCTTCATCAGCCTAGAAGTGAGTATCCATCAGCATTCTCTGGCAGATTGGAAACGGCGACTTTTGCGGATTCGTTCTTTGCATTTCTGTCCTATTAAATAAAGTGCATTAAATCATCTTTATGTCTGTTGCGTGCAATGTGTAATTTCAGTATTTTATGTCAGTTATTCAGTAAAATAAGAAAATAAAAATAAAATAGAAACAAACAGTCATACATATAATTATATTGTTATAAAGGATATACAATTTATCAATTGAAAAAAAAAAATTATACAATTTTATATAGTGCATTGGTATTAAGGCCATTAGGATACAAAGTATCTAATTTTATAAATCCAGTAAGTTTCTTTTATGAGTCTATTCATGTCTCCATGCACAATATCTATTGGCATATGAAAGAACAATCGAGTAGAGAGTGATTATTGGTATTAAAATGTGTTGAAATATTAGAGGAAAACTGAGGATCTCTATAATTTTTTATATGAAAGTGATGATCATTCATTCTCTTAGAAACTTATTGAAGTGTTTGTCCAACATATTGCATATTACATTTTTTGCAGGTTATCAAATAAATCACATCAGTTGATACGCAGTTACTGTTATAATGTAGAGAAAATACCTCTTTTGTATTAGCGCTACTGAAAGAAGCACTTTCTCTTATGTTTGCACATTGAGAGCACCGGTGTCTATTTCATTTAGATCACGAGAATTGTCTTTTTTTATATTCTGTCAGTTTAGTTCTAATTAGAAAATCTTGCAAATTCTTGGATTTTATATAAGCAAGAATTGGTTTATTGATGTAAAGTGATTTTATGCTGTTTTTATTTGATAAATTTAGGAGACTCCAATATTTATTAATTATAAGGCCTATATTAGGTAATGAAGGATTATATTATATTGTGAAAGGAATTTTATTTTTCTCTGTTGTACAATTTGCTGTGTTTAACGACTCGTGTTGAGCAAGATTACGGGCTTTGTTCAGCGCAGAATCAATGATATCTTTAGGATAATTTCTGTTTTGGAAATATGTTTTTAATTCATTCAACGAATTTTGTAATTGACAATCATCTGAAATAATGCGTCGGTATCTTTTGGCCTGGCTATATGGTATACTGTTTTTACATGACATGGGATGACATGAAGAATATTCCACATTCTGGTGGATATTATTTTCCTTGAAATGACTATTTGTAGAGATAGTGTTATCAATATTTTTAATTACTTTTACATCTAAAAATGAAAAATGCGTACTAGATGCAGTATAAGTAAATTTAATCGTCGGATGAAAATGATTTAGGCGATCAATGAATTTTTCCAGTTCTTCACTCGAATGATACCAGATCATAAATATGTCATCTAAAAATCTAAACCAAACAGATGGGTTAAACTTTTCTTTTTGAAGGAAATCTTGTTTCTAATTTACCCATGAGAAGAGAAATGTATGAAGGAGCCATAGGACTACCCATTGCTGTACCCATTATTTGGATGTAATTTGTATTATTAAATTGAAAATAATTATTTTCCAAGATAAGTTTTATTATTTTACAAATATCTTCACTAGATAGTGTGCTATTATTAGGATTGTTATCAAGAAAATATTTACACACTTCAATACCATCTGTATGCAAAATGATGGTATATAGTGATGTTACGTCTAATGATACCAGGATTGAGTTATCAGATAGCTGTGGAATAGACTTCAACTTTTTAATGAAATCAGTAGTATCTTGAATGTGTGACGGAAGTGATTTCATTAAAGGTTGTAAAACACTATCAATAAATTTGGATAGCTTTTCAGAATATAAATTACAACCTGATATAATGGGTTGTCCTGGATAATTTAAAGGTAAATTATGATCAGGATTTTTATGAGTTTTGGATAATATTTACAATTGAGGCGTACGTATGTTAAGAGGGAAAGAATCAAATTCCTCATATATGGAATTATTATTTTTAGAGATCTCACTAAAGCGTGTTGAAATTTTCGATTTAATTTCTATTGACGGGTCTTTGTTAATATGTTTGTAGTATTTTTCCTCATTTAATTGACGTTCAACTTCTTTACCATAAATCTTCTTGATTCATAGTAATAATAGTGTTTGATTTATCAGCCTTTTTATCACTATACTGTCGTCATTCATTAAATTATATAAAGACTTAATTTCGTCCTTAGACGTGTGGGCTCGTAAAAAAGTAACAAAAGAAAAGAGTGAAGCCAACAAGCTTTGTAAATTAAACAAAAATGATTTATTTCCCTTGAAAACAACGTAAAAAAATAGAAAATAGGACTTACGGTTTGTGGATATAATCCAAAATTTAATCCTAGGATTGAAAAATATAAGTCCTATCACTAAACAGTTCTAATTGAATCCAGGTTCGAATCTCGATAAAATTCCAACATGGAAGGCGTTGACGTCAGATGAGGTCGTTGTACAAATGGCAACAATTCCTCGTTGAAACACAATTGATAATGTTCTGTTTAGAATTCCAGAATAAATTTCCACTAAACGTCTTTGTCCCAGAATTTTCATAAAGAAAAGCACTTGTTTTGTTTTCTAGAGAATACGAATTATTAAATCCCCAAAAATAGACGAACTTCAGAACAAAATGGCAAAAACAATGAAAACCTCTTGAGCCCTCAAGGTTTAAAATACGACTGAATAGATCTACTACCAAATGGCTGTTTTAAGCCGCGATTTTAGATCACATGGTGGCTCACGTGACGGGTTGCGTTACCACTAAATTGCACAGCGCAGTAAAAAAAAATAAATGAAAATTATCACGTAGGGAAGAATAGCCCTATCTAAAAATCAAATTCTCACGCTGGAAATGAATTTAAAAATAAAACTGTTTACAACAAAGCTAACATGTTGGCTGAAAATGACCATGGTAATAGCCAATCGCTTTCACTCGATGTTTACGAAATCTATGAGCTAAAAATAGTGCTGAAGTAACCGTTATGATCTAATTGGGTCAAGTTAATTTTCCGAAAAAAAATTCAAATCCAATGAAAATAATCATTACCATAAAATGTAATGAAACAAAAAGAAAATCAAAAAGAATTTAAAACCAAGACACAAGTAATTAAATTACATATACGTAACACTTCGCCCCATAAAGAAAAAGAAAGCTTTATATAATAAAGCTTTCTTTTTACCATATGTAAATTATACATGAGGTAAAACAAAATTACATAAGAAAACTCTTATGAATTATACAAAGTGTACATGAAATAATATTTCTATACACGGGAAAGTGCATCTGCAATCAAATTGTCTTTTCCTTTGATATGCCTGATGTCAAGATTATATTCTTGCAAAAACCACCTCCACCTTAATAATCTTTGATTTGTATTTTTCATCTTGTTGATGAAAGTAAGGTGGTTGTGATCGCTTAACACAACAACCGGAGAAGGAGCTGAGCTAATGTGAACTTCAAAATGATGTAATTGCCAATATTAAAGCCAAACATTCCTTCTCGATTGTTTAGTAGTTTCTTCGGTGCTTATTTAATTTCTTAGAGAAATAGCACGCTGGGTGATCAACACCATTTCTATCTTCTTCAATCAATATTGCTCCAACCCCAACATCATTTGCATCAACAGATAATTTAAAAGATTGAATTTTGGAGCTGTGAGAACCGGCGCACTTTTGAGTATGGCTTTTAACTTATCAAACGCCTCCTGACATTTTTCAGTCCCAAGAAACTTGTTTTTCTTACTCAACAAGTTTGTCAGAGGTTCAGCAATATTAGAAAAATTGGAACAAAATTTCCGATAGTATCCGGCCATACCCAAAAATCGCATCAGTTGCTTTTTACTGACAGGCACAGGAAAATCAGAGATAGCCTTGACCTTAGCATCGATAGGTTTAACTTGACCATATCCCACAATATGTCCTAGAAAAGTTACATAAGCACGGCAGAACTCACTTTTAGATAAATTGATTGTCAAATTTGCATCAGTGGGTCTTTCAAAGAATTTCCGAATCGTGGCTAGATGTTCTTTCCAGGTGTCTTTGTAGATGATGACATCATCGATGTAAGCGTCACAATTATCTAGACCAGAGGTAATCATATTCATCAACTTTGAAAAGTACTTGGGGAACCCTTCATCCCGAACGGCATCACTTTATATTCATACAATCCATCTGGAGTCACAAATGCCGAAATTTCCTTTGCCCTTTCCATTAGTGGAATTTGCCAAAATCCTTTCAGAAGGTCAAATTTGGTGATGTACTTGGCATTTCCAATTTTATTCAATACAATCATCGATTCTTGGTAATGGAAATGAATCTGTTTTTGTCACACTATTCACCTTCCTATAATCAGTGCACATACGGAAAGTTTTATCTGGTTTCGGAACAAGTATACATGGTGAACTCCAATCACTTTTACTGGGCTCTATGAAATCGTTCTCCAACAAATACTGAATTTCCTTTTTCAAGTATTCTTGTTTGAGAGGGTTCATCCTGTATGGGTGTTGTTTCACAGGTTTTGAATCTACAATTTCAACGTCATGAAAAATTGTGTTTGTCCTCGTAGGAATACCTGGAAACAAGTGCTCATATTCAAATAATAACTGTTTAAGTTCATTCCTTTCTTGTTGTTGCAAATGTAAAAGTTTCTGGTCCAGATTTTTCATAATTTCCGAATTCTGAAGATTTGTTGCTCCAAGATCAACAGTGTCCAATTGAATTTCTTCACTTAAATCCTCAGTTTGTGGGACAGGTACAACTAAATTAATTGCATGATTTACTTGGCTGTCTCTCTCAATATACTCTTTTAACATATTAATTTGGCAAAGTTGTTTTTGTTTTCGCCTCCTAGGAGTATTTATGATATAATTTAAATCATTTACTTTCTTTTCAACCGTGTATGGACCATAATACTTGGCCTGAAGGGGATTTTGTGGAATGGGCAAGAGAGCTAAAACTCTATCAGCAGGCTGAAAACTCCTATCCCTTGAGTTTTTATCATATCTTAATTTCATTCTGGACTGAGTAGAGTGCAGATTTGCTCTTGCGGCCTCACAAGCCTTTGACAACTTGTACTTAAAATCATAAACATAATCAAGAAAATTGAACTCATTATCTTCATTAGAGAGAAGTTTCTCTTTCAACAACTTCAATGATCCACGCAGGGTATGTCCGAAAACTAGTTCAAAAGGACTGAATCCTAAAGATTCTTGAACGGACTCCCTAACAGTAAACAAAAGTAAATGAATGCCTTCATCCCAATCTTTACTCTTATCAAAGCAATATGACCAAATCATATTCTTTAAAGTCTGATGAAATCTTTCTAAAGCCCCTTGGCTCTCAGGGAGGTAAGCAGAAGATTTAAATTGTTGAATGCCTAATTCGTGCATAGCTTGCTGGAAAATTCCAGACATGAAATTTTACCATTGATCCGATTGGACAGATTTGGGAAGGCCAAACTGAGTAAAAATCTTTATCAAAGCTTTTACTATGGTTTTGGTTTTAATATTCCTCAAAGGAATTGCCTCTAGGAATCTTCTTGACGCACACATAATGGTCAACAAATATTGGTTACCTGACTTGGTCTTAGGTAAGGTACCAACACAGTCTACCATAATTCTGCTAAATGGTTCGTCAAATGCAGGAATAGGTTGCAAATGAGCCTTAGGTATCTTCTGATTGGGTTTTCCTACCATTTGACAAGTATGACAAGATCTACAAAATTTACAAACATCACTTTTGATTTTTGGCCAATAAAAGTGAGTCAAGATCTTGTGATAAGTTTTATTTATTCCTAAATGACCAGCCAGAGGAGTTTCATGGGCCAAACTAAGTATTTCCTGTCTGTAAGATTTTGGAACTACAATCTGATAGTTCACTGACCGCTCGTCACTAGCAGGAACCTCGGGATGTCTCCATTTTCCCATAAGAATTCCATTTTCAATGAAATAACAGATAGGTACATCAGTGACTTCAGTTTCACTAATGGCCCTCTGAAACAAACAGGATATCTCATGACCTTTTTCCTGTTCGACGACAAGTGATTGTCGTTTATCACCCTGATTAGATACAAGAGAATGAGTATTTAAAAGAGGATCACTGTGATCAATACCTTTTGATTGATCCAAATTAAAAGTGAAAGTGACCTCATCAAATGCCTGACCAATATATGTGTCAGCTAAAGGAATATTTTCCTTATCAAAATCGTTCTCAAGAGCTTTCTTTGACATAGCTCTGGTAACTGCACAAGCTGGATATAAATGAGGGTATTCTTTTTCAATAGGATCAACTTTCTGATCCAAGCAAGGCTTGTCAGTCACAAGTGGATTAACCACAACCTTGTCTCCAGCTAGGCCGTAGCCTAGTAACAAATGAATGCCTTCAACGGGTAAAGTAGACAATATACCGATTATCACAGGTCCTGAAACTAAGTCTGATGACAAATTTACAGAATGGAGAGGAACATTAACAAAGCCGCACTCTACTCCCTGAATGAGAACACTCTCATTAGAACAGGACTTCTCAGAAAAAGGCAAAGTACCTGATAATAAAAGACTCCGAGAAGCTCCTGTATCCTTTAAAATATTAATAGGGATAGGATTGGCCAAATCACCCAAGAGTGATATAGAACCCTTCAACATGAATGGTTCATAATTCTCCATATTAAAATCAGACTATGGTCTATTAGACCTAACAAATGTATTGCTTTCAATACATGACCGTGACCTTGACCGCTTAGAAATAAGAGCATTTGGGATAGGTCTATCTTGATTCTGATGCCTATATTTCAGTTTGAAGCAATCAGAAATGACGTGTCCACTTTTCTTGCAATAGGTACACGTAGGAATAGACAAGGATTTTGAATCAAGTTTATCAGAAGCTTGATTTTTAGAAGTTGTGCCAGATTGAGTTTTAGAAGGAGTTGTATTAGGCTGAAATACCTTTCTACTAGTAGACTGCTGAGTGAATGATTTGCCTACAAGAGGAACTTTATGAGTTAAAGAATACTTGTCAGCAGCAAGAGTAGCATTATCCAAGGTATTGATCTCATGCTCTTCAAGATGAGTTTTAATGTCATGAGGAACACAGTTCTTGAACTCCTCAAGTAATACAAGTTGTTCGAGACTTTCATAATCATGTTCAACTTTCTTGGCTAAGCGCCATCTCTTAAATAACTGCTCTTTTTCTCTTGCAAATTCAACTTAAGTTTGTCCTGCTTCTTTTTTTATAGTGTCTGAATTTTTGCCGATAAGTCTCAGGGACTAACGCATAATCCTCTAAGATGCACTCCTTAACCAAATCATAGTCAGAACTTTGCTGTACTGACAGGGATGCATAGATATCTTGGGCCTTACCAAAAAGTACACATTGCAATAATTGAGTCCAATGCTCCCTTGGCCATTTCAAATTTTCAGCAACTTGTTCAAAATAAAGAAAATAGCTGTCTACTTCTTCTTCCAGAAAAGGGGATACTAACTTGATATTTCTTATAACATCAAAAGTAGGGGAGTATTTTCCTTTTGCCAGCTCTAATTCTTTCATTCTAATTTGAAATTCCCTTTCATCTTTGTCTCTTTGCATTTGCATCTGCGTTTGCCTTACTTACCCTTTTCTTTCCATTTGTATCTTTTCTATCTGAAACTGAACCTGTCTTATCTCTAATTCCAACTTTTTTAGGTTGACTTCCATTTTCGAAATGTCCAAACACTCCTAAGTAAAATTCAAAAACATTCTCTACTTTTGATGATATTGTGAATGAAAGCCTGTTGTTTTCACTAAAGATTTCAAACAAAATGTAAAATAGTACTTGGAATTTAAAAACTAGGGGAATTAAATTTTAAAAAGAAAAACAACAATTTTCTGAAATATGTTAGCCAAACTTTATATATCCCAAGGACGAGCAACCCAATTTTCTCTTGTTACGTGTAGGTTCGTACAAAAGTAACAAAAGAAAAGAGTGAGGCCAACAAGCTTTGTAAATTTAACAAAAATGATTTATTTCCCTTGAAAACAACGCAAAAAAATAGAAAATAGGACTTACGGTTTGTGAATATAATCCAAAATTTAATCCTAGGATTGAAAAATATAAGTCCTATCACTAAACAGTTCTAATTGAATCCAGTTTTGAATCTCGATGAAATTCCAATATAGAAGGCGATGAGATCAGATGAGGTCGTTGTACAAATGGCAACAATTCCTCGTTGAAACACAACTGATAATGTTCTGTTTAGAATTCCAGAATAAATTTCCACTAAACGTCTTTGTCCCAGAATTTTCATAAAGAAAAGCACTTGTTTTGTTTTCTAGAGAATACGAATTATTAAATCCCCAAAAATAGACGAACTTCAGAACAAAATGGCAAAAACAATGAAAACCTCTTGAGCCCTCAAGGTTTAAAATACGACTGAATAGATCTACTACCAAATGGCTGTTTTAAGCCGCGATTTTAGATCACATGGTGGCTCACGTGACGGGTTGCGTTACCACTAAATTGCACAGCGCAGTAAAAAAAAATAAATGAAAATTATCACGTAGGGAAGAATAGCCCTATCTAAAAATCAAATTCTCACGCTGGAAATGAATTTAAAAATAAAACTGTTTACAACAGAGCTAACACGTAGGCTGAAGATGATCTTGGTAATAGCCAATCGCTCTCACTCGATGTTTACGAAATCTATGAGCTAAAAATAGTGCTGAAGTCACCGTGATAATCTAATCGGGTCAACTTACTTTTCCGAAAAGAGATTTAAATCCAATGAAAATAATCATTACAATAAAATGTAATGAAACATAAAAAATAAAATAAAAAAGAATTTAAAACTAACACACAAGTAATTAAATTACATATACGTAACACTATAATATCGCTTTTGATGATTCCCATGTAATATCTCTTTTGTGATCGCGTCAGTATAAAAATCTAAATAGGAATCACGTCCACTAGGTGATGTAAAAGATGATTTAATTGTGTTGAATAACCCATTTTTTTAGAATGTAAAGAGTCCGATTTAACCTCTGAATTGTTGTATGCTTTATCATAATAAATTCTTTTAATTTTATGCGTCTAGATAAGTTAAAAATCTTCAGCTAATTTAATTTTATTGTGATATTTCGGTTTAGGACAAAATTTTAGTATCTAAAAATGTCAGTTATACGAACAGCATAAATTCATCATTTCGTTGATATGGTGTGAATTGAATAATTTCATTTCTGTTATGTTAACAGAATAGTTTTATACTTTATGTTTATAAAATAACTTCATATGTTATGTGAACAGAATAATCGTATGTTTGTTGTATGTTCAGGATAATTTCATCGAGTTGATTCTGTAAACATATAGTCGTTCTGTTGTATGGATAATATCAGCGGTAAACTGTGAGAACCTTTTCAATACTTAATTGTGTAAACTGGTGCCAGAAACTACTGATTGAGCAGACTGGTATACATCATTCTTTTCAGTTATTTTGTTAACAAATCAGTTATTTTTATAAAGGATCTAAGTCTCTTTTATCAATCCTGTCCAGACCCGATTTACCCTTCGGTTATTGGTGTCAGCAGTGGGATTGGAATAGTTGAGAGATTTTATGATTGAATGTAGGGTTTGATTTTGGTACTGACTGACATGTAAATTGTTTCAAATCGTTAAAGTAGACTTCCCAACTATGACAGGTGAAGTGAGTCTTTTTTCTCGCGCACATTGAAGCTAGGATTCCTCCGGTCATTGTGTTTATCACTTTGTTTGCACAGTTTATTTATTCTATGGATTTATTTTTCAAAATCTACTTAGGGTAGGGGAGTAGGAATTAAAAGAGAATGGGAACCTTTCGATGAGAACGTTGAGTAAATATGAAAGGTATATTTTGTTCCCAATACGGTTAACTTGGTTGATGAGCAGGTTGATGGCCTTGTCGGAACAACTATCGGCCGGTTGGAGAACCCCGTTTGTCGGAACGACGTAGACTGTCACCCGGTTGGGGGCCGCTTTGGAACGATTGTTTGGCAATTGGAAACTAATGGTGTCTGGCTAGATGAGGCAACGTCCCTGCCACCACCCATACCGCGTCATGAAGCTGGCTCAAAACGGGGATTCTATTTACATTAATTGGTTCGTATATTTATTTCACAACCTATTTATAATCATTTAAGTCAAATGCAAACCTTTATTTGAAGACGGTGATGTTAAGTAGTGCATCAGAAGGATCTAAACACGAAGGTCATGAAGATTGACCTTTTCAAGAAAGGTTGCGTACTAACGTCTGCATGCGTCTATTTGCAAGCTTAAACATAAGTTTTTCTTTGCGATTTAGTACTTTATTCACGTGACTCCACGCATAATCACATTTTTACAAACAAATATCCCTTTGTTTAGTTGCAATTCAGCTGTGAACTCTTGCTGAGTCAGTCCTGCATAAATTTATTGTTTATCACACTCGTCTTAATTATCTATCTACATCGACATATCCACTGCGTTTTTGTTTATTTTAAAATTCAGTATCTAAATGGAATGAATGGAAAATAAGTTGTGAGGATGGCTGAGTCTGGCAGCGCGTTATTGTCATTGAAAACCCGCATAGTATGCTGCAGATGCGCTGGGAATAGGTCTCGAGTTAGAAAAGATCAGGCCTCGAGTTAGAAAAGAATAGGCCTCGGGTAAACAAACTGTTGTTCGGACGGTGGAAATGGCAACATACAGCCATGATAAATTCCCTTCAAGCTTTGATTTTTTTTTTTAGCTCCTCGCGTTCAAGGGTTCTTCCGAGAGCTGTTAGCTCTTTTATGCCCCTTCTTTGATTACAACCGAAATGTAAGTTTTGTGGGACGCAGCCCGTATTTCATTTTGCGTGGTTGTGTATTTGTTGAATTCGTCGAGGATAAGCTTGAATTCTACTTGTGAGATGACGTTGTCGTGTTTCGCCTTTGAGATGTGGTAGGTGACTTTGTTCAACTTTGCTTCAGCCAAGACGGATTTTCGTTGTGCTTTTTAGCTTTCATGGATAGTCACTGTCCGGTAAAATTCCCCTCTTCAACAATCAGACCAAGCTCGCAGCTGTTATCACCAAGAGTATGGACAGTGGAGCTAAAACGATTGTTCCCAATATACACCCCCACCACCACCGCCATTACACCAATGACCATAGACACAACCGATAGTGTGTCCCATCAACATTTTCCACCACATGTATTACGCTCTTGTACCTTAGCCTCATTTCACATGGAGAATTCAACCTCGCTGATCTTGTTTAAGCAAAACTCTCGTGGGTCTTGGAGTTTTAGGTATATCAACGTTAAAATTTCTCCGTAAGCACCATGATACATAAACTTAATTTATCTAGAACGGTGGGAGGGTAAGCTCCCCTGCAGACACGCACCTCTAATGATCGCAGGTTCACCGAATGTTTTTCTTGCCTATTACTGTGGTTTGGCAGAGCGCGTCTCTTAGGAATATCTTTGCTCTTGTTTCTGTCACGACGAATGATGGAGGGCGCAGCATACCTGTCCAGCTACAGTATTATAAATAATACCGCAGTAAATGTGCATTACCAAATTTCGAGTTCCCAGTCATCCTAAAATATCACAAAATAAGATTCAATGGATAACATTTTTATAAGCGAATAAAGAATCAAACTAATAAATATATTTAACATAAAGGCTTCAATTTCTGCTCACTAAAATAGACATGGTAATTGACCCAGTTAGTCCACTTCCGATTGAATAAATTAATTCATCATTCGGAATTTTCCTATCTACATGTGAGAGAGTCACTACTCTTTGTGGCGTTCCTTCTAATCAGCTGCTTTAATTTTTATCCTCCTCCCTTCCTCTGAGCCGTTGCCACTATCGACCCCAGGACCTGGTGTACACGAAATCCCCGTCAAAAACAGCTCTACTGCTGAAGATTATTGGTGTACGTTTTTTCCAACCCACAGTCAATACCTGGTTTGATTGGGCAATGCCCACTTTAAGATACTTTGCCTTGCAGGATTTTTGTTTGATCAGGAAGGTTGTTGGCCTATGTCTTTTTCAACACACAATGAATAATTGTGTCACGGGGTTCAATTCCTTACATATTCAGGAGGAAAAACAACATCTACTATCGTTATGGGTCGATGGCTTATGGGTCTAGGGCTTATAATTGTAACCAAAGAAAGGAGAAAGAAAGAGGCAGACCTGAAATTACAAACTGAAAATGTTCTAGTCTAGCAAAACGTGAATTATATATAAGTTGCATCAATTATTTTTTTATTTTATTTTACCTTATTGAAACTTGTATACAACCTGCCAATACGTATTTACTAACAAATACTCAGATTTGAATTTGAAATTAGATTTCATAATTAAATGTTAAATGGCCGCACATTATTTTGAAAAAGAAATTTAAAAAATTCACAAAATACATACAGATACTAATAATAAAAAAAAACCCATCTCACTAACCTGCCAGGTGGTTTCTAATAGTTACGACTGTATAAATCTTTTTCAAGAATCAGGCCTTTAGTTATAAACGTACGGGGCTTTTATGAGGGATATACACTCGCTCGATGTGCTTATTTTCCATGAATGCTGAGAAATGTGCTGAGAAATGGCGTTAAACCTCAAAACAACAACCAACTTTGTATTGTGATAATACACGGATAAGAGTGTGCTCTAAGTACCCCGGCTGTAGTCAACTCTTCGACCAGATAATTCGGGTAAAGGATTTACTCACTGCAGGTACCTTGCGCCTGCAGCGGTGGGTAAACCGGATTCGGTATTTTGAACTAACCACGGCTACAAATAAACCGACTTTGAGTAACGTTGTAGGTGGCAACGAAGCCCGCGTTCATTTTCGTTCATATGTAATACATAAACATTGTTCTACACACAATGATGTGACAGTCGGCCAGTTATCAATAGTTATAATTTATAGTGAAAATTGCATCTACCCCACCCCACCCCACAAATAAAGAATCCAATATAAATACAAACATCCAAATTGTCCACTTCTTGTGTTTTTGGAGCCTATTCAGAGAAGCCCCTAGTAATTATTCTTTTAAAAACACATCGACCTTTGCTTAAATTCTATTTAATTCACCGCAAGGACCATTATAAGTAATTTTCGTCACACACCAGAATTAGTTTGAAGCACATTTTATATTCATAATTTGACATCCCTGATATGCCACACGCCTAATATCCAAGTCAGACGAATAGACCAAACATTAAGTATACATTTATGTTTTGTAGTTAGCCACAAACCGAAGCAAATAGTGAGCTAGCTATGAATCACTGCATAATCATCTATAAAAAAAGAGTAAAAAGTGTCATTCCACACATCTTCTCCAGAAGATTTAATGGATTGCAGGTTAAAAGTTTTTCAAAGAGGATTTAAAGTTAAGGTCATGTTTTAGTATTTTCCTTTGATGTACGTTACATCCGATCCATAAATTATAAGATATCACAAATTAAGAACTTGAAACCAAGCAGCCCCAAAGGTTAATCCTGCAATCTATGTATCATTATACAAACCGCTATATATTTCACTTATCTTAGACCAACTGATTTTCCAACTTTGTGGACATTTATGTAATACCTCTAGGGGGGTATATGGGAGAAATAACAAAGTTACGCCTCAGAGGGTTCTTGGGATTTAATTAGATGTGGTGATAAAAAAGAAGCCGATTCACCAGAAGACCAACACCGTGTAGTATTCTGATGTACTATAGTTATTTTATTCGATACCATTTACAAAGTATTGAGTAACTTATTGCACCCAGAAATGTTGAAGTTGGCTCCTGGAGAGTCGTTGGAGGAGTGAACAATGGAAAATTGAGCTTGTTAATAGAAATCGGCGGGTGCTTATTAGGCACGTACACTTCAAGCAACTCACATACTACTTGCTCACCATACGTACAACAAAACAACATGTATATGGACATTGGACATCACTGTACCGAATATGTAACACTACAATACTAAACGCACGCAAACAATAACAATAATAATAAACACTGGTTTAAATTTATAAGTAGAAGCCTGTTAATATGCTTTCCAAGAACTCTCAGTATTGTTTGATCCAACAGTTACATCCTTACCTTTTCCTCGTACCATTGTGCACATGATAGTAGATTTTGGTGGCGCTCTACAGTTCTTGTTTTGCACTGGTTAGACTTTTAAAGAAAAAGACTGTCTCTTGTTTTCCTAACTGGTTATACTGGCTATTTAAAAAGGACCTTGTATATCTTAGACACGAATGGACATTTACCTGACGGGTGTAAGATGAAGTTGTTTACATTTGCATTTGTTTACATTTACATTTGTTAACATTCTTTAAAAATGCAAATTACGAAGCTGTAGAGTGCCAGCTTAAAACAAATATGAAAATGTGTGAAATTAATTTTTTTTTTTTTTCATATACTCATGTATGATGTTCTCAGCAAAATGATACATTGACATAGATATTTTCCATGAAAATAAGCTACGATGATTTTTCCGGGTTTGTTCTTGGAAATTCTACTCTAAACTGTTGTTACTATTCAACTTTTAGTAGTAGTAGTAGTAGTAGTAGTAGTAGTAGTAATAGTTGATGTTATTATAGATTACTGCATCTGTATGGGAAAATATGAAAGAGATATTTTTTTTGGGGGGGGGATGCATACCGCAGGACCTGTGACAGTGAAGTATCCATCCGAGAAAACGAGTTCATATTTTCACATACAAATGCAGTAACCTTTTATTATTTACTAATTTTCTTATTCTACCTAAGGTTTAATTATAAAAAAATGCACTACAAGAAACAAAGTAACTGAATTTATGCTCTGTTCCAAAATAAATACACAACCGTAGGTTCACCAACACACAATAACATTAACGCGCACATAGCACAGCCCAGCGACCTTTGAACTTAGTCGCGCGCTCTACATCAGTTTAAAAAGAATTGTCATTTTGATTTACTTAAAGTTGAAATTTAGTCATATTGTGAATGAATGGGTTTGGCTTCTATGTTGATCCAACTCAATTCTGCTTTTCTGATTATGATGAACTGGATTATTGGGTCAATTCAGTGCAATAAGGAGAATGGATTTCAGCTGAAAATGAACGCTACTTGAAATTCCAGTAGTTTCCGTGCGTATCAGGACATGTCGGTTAGATTTGAAGAACTAACTCAGAAAGTACATTTTGAGGAAATTCAAGATGCATAAATGTAAGTATATTTATTACCATTCTTATTACCAGCTAAAGAAAACATGTTTATGCCCTGTCACTTACATCTCGCAGTTGGAGGGACCCCAGCTATGACCTGTATCATACGGTGTGTCTTCTATCGCTAGCCTAACATTGTATTAAAATAGTTACACGGAGAAAATGAAAGCCGATTTTGTGTGACACTCCATTTACCCAACGGAAATAATACTTTTTCGTCGTCTTGGATTATTGGCTCTGAGGCTCTTAGTTTCCTACCAAAACCTTCATTTGCATTTTTTTCTCGAATCTAGTATTTTGACAGACTTATAAAATGGCACGTCTCTGCTAGATATACGATATCCCTTGCCCTCAATATGCTTTTCTATGCTATATTTTTTAGACCTTAGAGAGCACTGATCATAATCTTAACCATTCTATTTGCGAAAAGATATGAATATTCTCATAAATAACTGTTTCATCAGAACGGTATTTTCAATTACCGCGTATCTCATGTTTGTTGTTGACATTGTGAATATCATGTTCATTCGTTTGCTTGTTTGAAAGTTTCGTTTCTGACTCAGTGAACTCGTCCACATCGTTACTTTATCATCTATACTTTGAAATGGACGAAACAGCTGTTTTAGTTCATTCACAGACAAATGTATTCAACCAAAACCTAAAGCGTCTACTACACGAGTGTACATGGTCTGTTTACAAAGTAGTTCATAATAAACTATACTATCTTACAACACATGTGTCGTACACGTGTGTGCAATATGTAGGTGTTCAGTATCATAAAACACTGCATAATTCTGACATTGTAACGTTAACGAAGACAAAATTGAGCATATAATATTAGTTCTAAGTTAACCCATCCTTTGGTTTTGGGTTTTTGTGCTGAAAATATGGGTTAGCTGGTCAGATGAAATCCATACATAACGGTAACTAGGACAGTTATTGCATTTTATGAAGGATGTTTTAAGTAAAGTATGCCACATTTCCTAATTTACATGCACGTGTGGAACCTTAATCAACGAAGCCCTGAACAGAAGTCACATTAAAATTAAGGTTAAATTTCACAACTGCTCCCAAGCTACGAAAAAGTTACGTTGGATGTCATGCATCACTTTGAAAGTCGTAAACTTTCCAATCCAATGCTGTGTGAGAACCGTAGTTAGGTATGTGGCTCCAATTAGACTGGACAAGAGGAACTTTAGCACCAGTGTTTTACAACCTATTCATCCTAATTGTACATTCTTTTCACGTCTCTTCAATGTTCAGGGCAAATCATTCTAATAATTTATAAATGCTACATACTTCAAACAGTTTCCTCGAACTTCTCACGGAAAGAGAATTTGTTTTCCAATAAATGACAAAATTGAGATTACTCAAGAAAAGAAGTGAAATACTCAGAATGAATTAAGAGATAGTTAAAAGATGGACATATGCTGATCTTTAATGCAACATTTTAGCTAAGTATATCCTTTCACTCCTCCCACACCCCCGGCCCTAAACTCACTTTTATGTTCATAGGTCCTTATAGTCCTTCTTCCAGTCCAGTGCATTAGTTTTCCAGTAGCTAGACAAACTCATCAAAAAGTCGAGGAACTTTGAAACGGAAGCTTTCTCCTTCCATGAAGAGAAACTGTGAGAAAAGCAGAATTGTCGACACCGTTCATGTTCTTGTCAATACAATGCTAAGGTCAAGATGGCAAGTTGACAGGTAAAATTTGGAGGGAGGTACTTTTCACAGACAATGCTCTGCCGTGACAGACAATATTCATTTGAACGTGTATAAAAGAAAATCCTTTGATTATTATTGCCCGCACGCATTTATTTTCTCCACGTAACCAGTGCAGATATTGTCAGTACCTTTTTCTGCCACCTGATCAGGGGGCAGATACGGTGCATATGATAGTTATTATCCACCTGCCTTCCTGTGTGATAGGTTTTGGGACCTTAGCTGGAGATGGTCTAATAGTAGGTTATGGCGCATTTAGAAATCATACACAGTATAGAATAGAACACACAGCAAACACAGGACAGTAGAGATGTATCTTGGCGTCACAAATGAAAATAAGGGGGTAGGAAACCGACCTTAGACATCTGTCTTTTGTACGACCCCCATAATCTCCAATTTTAGATCTTGGGAACATCGAAGAACCAGACCGGGTATCCCGACAAGTACCAAATATGATAGGGAAAGATCAACCCCGAATTCTCAAATACTATCTAAATAATTTTTATATCCAAATTCTTTCGGATTTATTTTAACGAAGATACAACACCACAGTCCTTTGGGGGCCATATTAATATATAAAATCCTTTATAAATGTTCGGCCATGGTGGTGGGGACACCTCAAAGGTTAGCATCTAATATAACTGGCAGTTTGCGAGGGACCCACATAAAAGTAATTAGAAAGCAAATCCTAACATCAATCCATTAGAACAGCCAAGAACAACCTGTCCTGTATACAGAGGGTTATTCAAGAAGCTCTCTGTCACAAGATGTAAGTGTCCATGAATGTTAGTTTATTTCTTATGCTGTCCAGTGTAATGAAATGCGCCAAACAGGATTAACGGTAAAATAGATTTGCAGCGGTCCCCTAATCAATTTATTATCGATACGTAATCACAATTCTTGTTAATATATAATTATGTTTTAAATAAAAGCTCAGTATGATTTTTCTCTCAGTGAATATTGAGTATATCCGTTTATAAGAAAACTGCAGCGAAGAGAGCAACAAGTCACACGGATTAATGGAGCTAGCGACGGAGCAACTTATTCACGCTCAGGCCCTGAATGCGATAAGGGGACTCGGTCTTCTTGTCGCTTCAGGTTGGATCTTGAGGGCACAGCAAAATAGGACGACTTTGCTGTTCATATGGGAGAAAAAAGAAGAAAAAAAAAAAAACAGGCCCAGGAGTCGACGCAGAGGGGGAAATTGGCGACAACAGCGGGAGCATTCATTGCAGACCCAGTTAGGGAGCAAACCACCGAGCACGACTCAACAAGAGAACAACCCCCCAGCAGGAGACTGTGCCAATTATACCAACTACTCCAACTAAAGTTGAAGGAATAACTAGGGCCAGGCAAACAATCGCTACTGCCCAGGCAAAACCGGACCACGTCCCGGCAAAACAGAAAAGCACAGGAAACCTTTGCCAGTATAGTGGCCCATGTACCTGCTGCTACAAAATCACCATCACGGCAGAGAGTTCAACGTGAGAAGGAAACTACATTGGAAGCAGATCTACAAATGTCTACCTCTAGTGAAGAAGAGGAAGAAGAGACGGAAGAAGTAGGGGAAGAGGAAGAACAAGAGGTAGAGACTTGCGGGAGGGACCCCATAGAAAATTTTTTTCTGGAAATGGGACTAAAACCGGCGATAGAGAACAAAAGAAAAGCAGCAATTTTAACAGAGCAGTCAAGTTTCTCGCATGGCGAATCCTGAATTCATACAAACCTAGTCCAAACCAGTGGCACTTTGGGGTCGGATTACTCGCTCATTACTACCGACATACCTACCAAAACTACCAACTGAACGGTCTGATTGATGCTGCGCAATACTTGACGGCAATACACAAATTCAAGGAGTTTCCTGAACCAACTGGAAAAGACTCACGCACTGCGGAAAAAGTTCAAGGGGCAAAAGACCGCAGAAACACCTTCGAATAATCTGCCAAAACAGCCCCTTTTAGGGCTATAATTGCCTCTTTATCTTTAGGGATTCCATTTTGGCCAGGAATCCCAATTAGAACAAACTATGACTCTGACCTGATCCTTTTTTACACCGTTCAAAATTCCAACCGAATGCCTAACATTGACTAAACTTTTATATTCGCTCAGACATGATAGTAATTTAAATTTGTTAGGGACTTACATTATGTACACTATGTACATGTATGATTGGCCTGATATGTGATAGAAAAATTTTAAGACTTTATGGATTAGGCTAATTGCAGAGGTGGTTTCCACATTATTGGCTTATTATTTATGTCCATTAGTACAACTGGACTGAATCTGAAATAAGTACGTGCCGACATTTTGGGGCGTGCACGACATCCATTGCTTCGCTTCACACCGGTTGCTGAGCAACTTTCCTCCTTTGCCATACTCGGACTACTGTACATGGACGGAATGTGGAACGATTTCCACCCGTCCATACACCAGGTGCCCCGATGAGACGTCATAGTCGCTAACCAATCGCGACTGGCGTCTCATACTGCTTGGTTGACACACTGGTAGTGTCGCTGTTAACTGAAGGGCTTGAGTGCGTGTTGGGTCTAATCCCACTCAAGTAAAGCCCCTAGCTGGTGCTGTGACGGATTGACATGTGGGTGCATGGTGTAATATGCTGCATGGGCGGACTGGAGACTCATTTAATTGGATGAAGAAAGATAGTCCGGAAATACTGGCATGCCAACAGTCTCCTCTTTTACTGAGGAGTGTGCTGATGTGGCTAAAAGTTTTGCACTTTACCCTTCAGCATTCAAGTCAATTCACCAGCTAGGTAGGTCGTTTGGGACTTAGTTGTCCCACGACCTATAGGCAAAATTAACAACTCTTTTTGTGAGTATTAACACCTGGGGGATGAAGCTCGGATTTCTTCCCCCAGGACAAATTAGCAGTCTGCGGTGCAGGCATTAACAAGAGGCGCATGCTCATTTGTGCGAAAGCCTCTATAATTCAAACAAGTAAGTAAGAAAACATTAATTTCAGCGCCATTGATACCCGAGAATGTCAAGATGTTTTTGTCCTCCCTCAGTAAGTAGAACCTGGATCAGTTCTACTTCCTTGGATAAAACATATATGCTAAATTAATTTAATTTTTGTCACTAATCCTACATATAAACAATGATAGATTCATAACTCAGTTAAGTGTCTGAACTTACTACTTTAAGCAAAAATAGTGTTCAGTATTACATAAAGATGGTTGGATCCTTACTTAGAGTTTTGTACATCAGTACAACAAGTACGTAACACCCAAGTACTTCTCTAGCAGACACTTATCCTTGCGTGTTCACTGTTATTGGCTTGTCATAGGAATGACATTACTCCCTCTTTATGACGCTGTTTATGGGAGTCATAAGGTATACCGCCTTATAATGACGTACATTCTGCATAAATATTACCTACAAACTAAATGAAATTAGAAGTCACCATACTCGCCTTATAACAAGAACCGCGTTGTAAAGAAGGACGTCATAGTGAGGGATTGCAATATGTCCTTTATATATTATATAGCGAAGATCGACCTTTAGGAGAAAATCTCTTTAACACGGCATGTGTCCTTAATATAAAGAAGAGGGCAATATGATTTTTAATCGAAATTACATAAAATGTCCTGTTGGACAGGTGCTTTAATATGGAGCTGTCCTTTCTGACAGATTGCACTGTACATCAGTAGACTTTAGAAAAACAAGTCGCTTGAAAAGCAAATGACGTTAACATTATTAAACGCAAAAAGCAGTATGACTATAAATTAATCGTACGGAAAAAAAAACGGAGATGGATGAATAAAACTGATTAAAGTAATCGTATCAAATATGTATAGTCACATCAATGTATTTACTTCAGACTTACCAAAGTAATCCACCTCATACACATGTTAAAACTAACGGTTGGCGCCAAATGTCAGTAGCAATATTTGCAGACTGGTTCTACTCTTTCTGTCAGAAACGAATTCGAGACTGACGGGTAACCATAATAATTTACGGCTAGGCGTAAAAATTGAAATCAAACATTTCACTTTATTATAACAATTTCCGATAGATTTGCGAAACACAGTGTACCTGTCAGATTTTCTTGGCATCAGTCTGATAAACAAACACTGTTCTGTTTGATATAAACATATAATACCAATGTCTTAAAGTGGAAATAATGAAGCCCTATCCCACGGCACGAGCAGGTGATATCAATCAAAATTACGTCTGTTGCAATTTATACACCAGGGGCGATATGTATTCTGAGCCGATAGCTATTAAATGAGTGACACCATGCAGAAATGTTACTAATATAATTGTCATATGAACGACTGTCCATCCACTGCGGCATACTGGTGATCCACAGAGCTCTCAAACCGATCAGTTTGTTTGGTTAGTGAATGTCCGAGCACGAGAACAGTTGAAAACAGAGAACTATCACCTTTACTGATTTACCTACTGAATAACATACATGGTGTGGAATTTGTGTTAAATTTATGTATTTTAGCTTAAGCCAATTCTATGTTAGCTTAAGGAAAAATCACTTATAACAAAACATTTAAATTCGGACCAAGCCGAATGATTTTTATTTAAGTTTAATTTAAATTTAGCTGAAGGTACAGTCTAATTTAACTGAAGGTCCAGTCTAATTAGCAGAATGAACATTATAATTTAGCTTAAGGCACTGTCCAATTTTAGCTTGAGGTACAGTCTAATTTAGCTGAATGTACAATATAATATAGATTAAGGTTCAGTGTAACTTAACTGAACGTACAGTGTAATTTAGCTCAAGGTATAGTCTAATTTAGCTTAAAGTACAGTATAATTTAACTTAAGATACAGTCTAATTTAGCTGATGGTATAGTCTAATTTAGCTGAAATTACATTAACTTAGCTCAAGGTACAGTTAATTTTAGCTGAAAAGTACATTCTAATTTAGCTGAAGGTACTGTCTAATTTACCTTAAAGAACAGTCAAATTTAACTCAAGGCATATCAAATTTTACACACATTCCACACAAAAGTTATTTCTTGAGCCACAGTCCACACCATGGATATATACATAAGCTACTGTATAACCCGCTATTGTTAAGCCAATTTTCAGCTAAATTTTTCACACTGTAACCAAAAGCGTACGTGAACTCTATGAGCAAATGCTGAACAGAAAATCAGGAATTTTGTAGAAGTTAATACTGTGATGAGCAGGCGAATCATAGTAGTGAATTGATATCCATAATACACCAAGAGTTTATAACATAGGTCTTTTAGGACACCATGCATATGAAACGACTGTAAAACTTGTCTTAGCTCCAGGACTTATAAATCAAGATGATCCAGAAAAAAACAGGCTTTGTTCTAGTGTTTTAATTAGTTTACATTTTAAAATGGTTCCGATATTCTGATCTCTTCAAAATTTCTTTACCAACCCGTTATTTATGAATCCGAAACCCATTTCCGTGTCGACAATAGGCTTACATGTCATATTTTCTGTGTCTTCCGAATTTTCATCTACATTGTCATTGTTACGAGTCTAGGGTCTTAAAAATTAGTAACAGAAAAGAGTGAAGACAACAAGCTTTGTAAAATGTAACAAATAATTTATTTCCCTAGAAGACAAAGCGAAAAATTAAAAAAAGAATTTACGGTTTTACGAATTAAATCCTAAAATAATCCAAGAATTAGAAAATAGAAGTCCTAGTAATAAAAAGTCCAGAATGAAACTGAGTTCGAATCCCGATGAAATCCAAGATGGAAGGCGATGACGTCTGTTGTGGTCAGCGTCGTACTGATGTGTCGACAGTTTCTTGTTGAATCACGGAAAATAGTATTCCAGTTTTGGTTTCCATATAAATTTCAATAAATGTCTTTATCCAAGAATTTTGTAGGAGCACTTATGTATTTCCAGGGAAAAGAATCACTTGAATAAAATAAAAATTCAACTCAGTTGGTCACAACATAAGAACAACTTAACGTGTCAGTTGTTTGGAGCCCGACTGAAAAACCTCTATCAAAAACAACAGTTATACGCTAACTAAGACCCAAAACAGATTCCCGGATGAGGATCAATTTTCTAAAAAAAATAGAAGTTTGTAACAATAAACATACGTTTCATATCACTAACTCCAGGTATGGCCTTGACTGAACTTAATGATTCTTACTCTGAGAAAGAATTTTAAAAAATTAACAAAAAGTTGTTTACCAAAACTATCACTGATTCTGAATCAAGGTCAGAAACTGGATCCAGTATTTCTATTATTAGATGTTTATCAGTGGAAAAAAAAAAAAAAAAAACAGTCAGGTCAAACAGAACTAAACTCAATTTCTGGAAAATGTCAAATCCAGTAAACAAAGTTACATTACAATAACATGTAATGGAATTAAAAAATTTAAAACTAACAAACCCCCAACCCCCCAGTTAAATTAAATATACATAACATCATGCAGTTAGGAACTTATTTCGGCTCTTATCATTGAAAGTCACATGGCTTCAACTGTAGGCCATTTATGTGTCTGTAAAAGATACGAGGCCCTTTGTTTTTGCCATCATAGCCATGCATGTTAATCAGATGTGCATTATATGGACATAATAGCATGTAGGAAACTGGTCCCTTGTTGACGAGTGCATACAATTATGCTGGGCCTAGGGGATTGGATCAACTAATATATAATCGCTGTTCTCTGATTAATTTGTTTTAAATGACATTTCCGTACTCGCAATTTCTATGCAGAAAAGTTAGTTCACTCTTAAGGATGTTATTTCTGTGGAAAATGGTCAATACATATCTGAAATTATGATGCCGTCCTAAAAGACATATCTACAGTTAGTACAAGCACAGCATTCTTTGTTCTAAACAAAATTCCACACACAAAAATGGCATGTTCTTTAATCTGTCAGTATTTGTAGAATATGTCATCAACTTCATTTTTGGGACAATTTAGCCATTCGGCACTTTGGATCATTATTATCAGATTGAAAGCACAAAACTTTCATTGGCCACAAATTGAGCTAAAAGGAGCAGTTACATTCCTGCACCTAACAGCCCTATTCTTAAGTCTGTAGAAAAAATTAGGGTCTATATTACAGTAATTGATAGTCTTGTATGTTTAGCAGACACATGTGTTAATGCAATGATTTCGTGTATAAACTGCTCCCATATGTCAACGGGCCATTAAATGCAACTGATCCAAGGAGATCACATCAACATATAAGTCAATGCTGATCATTTGTTTTCAATGACTCTTCCTTCTTTACCTACTGCGTTCCAGTGAAACGATGCAACATAATTCAAGCCTTTCTAGTCTCCTGTACTTTTTCAAGTTGCGTTTCGGTCAAAGCTAAGATTGCCGTGGAAAATAGCAACGACGGTCTGAAAAACATAACAGACATCTTAATTGATTCTATATGTTACCACCTCGCGTAATAATGTTTTTCTTTCTGAAAAGCTTCCATCTTAAAATGGTTCTATTTAATGTTGTCAAGATTTACAAAATAAATAAGGATTATTTCAGGAATAAGTATTCAGCACTTTGAAATATTTCAAATGTTCTAAACCATCTTCAGCCATAACACACTAAGTTAGGAAGTAGAAACTTGCATCTGCGATCCTTTTTTCTTCAAGTTGGAGTTAAGCTTTATTTGATAGAAATTCACAGCTCTTGTATTCCTCAAACACGTGTTATAGTGCAAGGGACGTTGCATATAAACTGTTTGTTTTTTAACCTAAGGACTTTTTAAATGAGGATCATCCACTAGGAGAATACATCAACAGATATATAATCGCTGATTATTTTGTTCTGAAAGACTATAATTTCTTCTGTGCCTGCTTTGAAAAATAATTCTAAACTTGCTTGTGCCATACTGTCTGCAAAAAGTATTTTTAAAAATAAATAAAATAAGATTGAAAAATAAATTGTAAAAAAATGAATAGATTAATTTAGTCTAAGCCGAGATTGCCATGGAAGAAAGACAAAGAGACCTTAAAATATACCCGACATACTGGTGTACATTTATACCTTTTGACCCCTACGGTATATTTTCAGATGTAAAACAACTGCCAGTCTCAAAGGGATCGTTTTGAAGTTGTGAATATTTTTTTAAATAAATAAGTCATCACTAATATATATTGGACAAACCAACTATGCATGCTTGTTTATAGGACAATAGTAACGTATGAATGAATTTGGCAATGCAATAATGTTCGTAAACGATAAGGACAAAACCAACTATTCAGATCTACAATTAAATTTTTTCTGAAAATATGGATGTGATTTGCATGTGAATAGTTCATTGAAAAGAGAGGAAAAATTAGCATCTCTCAGGTCTTCTTTTCATGATACAGTTACGTCATCTATGATCGGTTTGAGAGCAATATGTTGTTGTTGTTGTTGTTGTTGTTGTTGTTATAGGGTTTAACGCCATTTTTCAGCACAAGATAGGCTATACATGGCGGCCAGTATTAATGGTGGAGGAAGAACCCTGGAAAACCCCAGGAAGAACCACCGACCCACGAGAAGCTACTGGCAGGTTTTCTCACGTACCCACGTTAGCCGAGCCTGGACTCGAACTCACGCAGACAGAGGTGAGATGGCAGTGATCCGTAACGGTCAGCGCTTTAGACCACTCGGCCACTCGGGGCCCCGAGAGCAATATGAAGTAGTGGATAAATAAATAATGCAAAGTAGTAAATATGGGTGTTTCTGTAGAAAGTTTGTTCTATCCTATATGGTTTGAGTATGGTTTGTTTACCGAATGAAAATTCCTGAAGATACAGTCATGATAAGTATTTTAACAAACCTCGGGTATGTGCTATTTGTTTTACCTCTGCATTTGTGGCTTTGCTAATTTTATTGATTATTTGTTTGGTTTGGTGTTGGGAAGATATTTCTCAGATCGATTAATTGATTAATTTCTAGAAGCAGACGACATAATGAACAGTATTCACGAGACTTTATGGTAGCATGGATTGTTTCTGTAAAATAGACCCTCCGGAATTTCTTAGCAGATTTTTTTCTGTGTATGTTGGTAGTGGGAGGTGGGGGCAGGGTGTAAAAAACGGATAAAATTGAAATATCTAATCCGTTTAAAATTGAATTTTCCTACTTAAAACGTCTGCATACATGTTTTTTGATTTAAAAAAAAAATGTGCTTCCTAAAATTTTGATTTCCAGGAACTAAACACGGAATCAAATTGCAATCACTTAAGATGGGAAGGAGACGAGAGAAATAACACGTAACAGTGAATATAGTCACATGACTTGGTTTTCGTAGAGAATATATGTTGTCACAGTTGTGTAGGACATAACATGGAATCGGCTACGAAATATAAAATAACCAGAGTGGTTTGATTCAATATATTCATAGCCTGTAAAGAAATATTAGGAATCGTTTGTCTAAAAGTGCAGATTCGGTTCGGGATTGTTCTCTAGCTTACAGGGCTCCATGTGGCCGAGTGGTCAATGACTCTCGTCTTTACAGACCACTAACATCTCACCTCTGTCCACGTGGGTTCGAGTCTTGACCTTGGTCATTGTAGGCATGAAAGATAGCTTGCCTGTAGCTTCCCATGGGTCGTTCGTGTATGTGTTGTTAGCCAGTAAAGGGAACACTAAACAGCGTAGACGTTCCATGTATGAGAAACTTGTACTTTGTGAATATTTGATAACTAAACGGAACGTGTGTGAAATAAATAGCAAGTACCGAAATGTGTTTTATGGAGTTTTTCTATTGGTAATACATTTTGTAGTTTGAATAATTGACGTCACTTTAAGGCTGGTTCCATCATAAATACTATTCATTTTAAAAGTTATGTGAAAATCGTTTTAGAAATTATAAAATTCGTTAACTGCTAAAGCAGTGTAGTTTTTTGACAGCTGATACAAACCTCATAAAAGCTTCTGTGAGTATAACAGGTTTGATAACAGCTGTATATTTTAATTAGTATAAATGATGCGACGTCAAAGACACTCATTTCCTTGGGGTATTTTAATAGGAGTCAGACGCATACATATTTAAAAACAATATATCAATCCCTGTAGTCGGGTTGCCAGACTCTATCTACGTTGAATCTGTCAACAAAACTGAGAGTTTCAGAAGTTTCCAGACTAATTTGCATCTGGATGTCGTAAAGCCAAATTCTGCGCACCATTCTTGAAGTAAAATGCCGAAATCTGCTCAATTGCAGTCGATTGTTATCGTTTTATGTATGGAATACTCTTGAACAAAATTGGGGAGGGGGAGATATGAAATTTTGGAAACTCAACTAATGCCTTTTTCTTTGATGTCTGTTGTTGTAAAGCATATAAACGATTCAATTAATTTCAACTACGTCAAATAGAGCTAGCCGTCCTATACGATCATTTAGATACACGTGTGACGATTACGAAAATTACATAGACGTCTGTCCAAGCCAATCTAAAGTCAGACAAACTCGACTGTTCAAGGTCAATTCCACATATTTTATGATTCATTCACTACTCTCTAATCATACTTGAGAATATTTTAACTGTTCAATCACATATTCAAACAATATAGAGAAAGCTAACCTGAAACTTTCGTCCTCACACTAAGGACTTCATCAGCAGATTGATTTAATCTCTACTGACTGTGAACATCACTCGATGGAATGGTGAGCGATGTTGACTGATTGTCCCAGATACACGGCAGGTTGTAACGGCCTCCGCCCCTGTTCAGCGTCGGATAGTACCCACGGGTGTAGATCGATTTGTTTCCGTACGCACCAAACATGAATAATAATACCACACAGTTAAGTTTTCACCGAAGAAAACTGCTCTCTATTGTTAGCGTTCTTTTTAAATTCTGAACACACAAGTGCCTCACAGTTGTGACAGGTTGATGCAGCTGGGGAATATTGAGCTAGAATTTTTTCTAGGGTATGTTTATCCCCTTTAAATCGAACGTTTTTAATACACCCATGATGACGCAGCTTTCCAGTTCCAGACTTTGCATTCAAAAATTGTTTACATATTTAAGTAACAAATAATAATACACTGAAAGTTACAAAGGATTTGTGACGCAAAAATAACATTTTGTTCCTAATATGACACACAACACACAAGGGATTTTAAGAATCGCTTGCACTACCACCCAGACAATAAAGGCTTTGTTACAACTGTTATGGTGCAGATTCTATGTGCATTTTAAAAAAATATGATGCAGATTCTGTGTGCATATAAACAGCAAATATGATACACATTCTATGTGCATATAAACAGCAGATATGATGTAAATTCTGTGTGCATATAAACAGCAAATATGATGCAGATTATGATCTTGTGTTATGTGTTATGTGTTTTGGTTTAGTTTCGTTTGCTAAATCGTGTTTTATGACTGTGCACTTGAAAAAGGTATCAGTACATTCTGAAAGATCTCGGGATGGTTTCACTCCACAATGATAGTTGTCATTGATTCTTTTATGTCTATTATTTCCCTGACCAACACAGTCTTTTGATCCATTGCTTGTGGAAATCTTGTTATTTGCCTTTTGATTTGTAACTTTTTCAGGAATCAAGAAATATATCTGGCCTTTCTCAACTGAAATCAGAAATGTGATTTAGCAACCTACCGCATTCTCTATCAGAAGTCTAAATAATTAATTTCCTGTTTTGTGCATGCATTACTGAACCCAGTATTTTTTTTTTCGAATACGTAAGAAAGTATAATTATCATAAGACGGAAACTGTTCTGTTTGCAAAGGAGCGCAGAGAGTGATTAAAAGTGATAGCATACACATATACGTAATCTTTCCTTCTGAAGACCATCTGCATTCAGCGTGATATAGCTGGCATACAAATTCTTTACAATCTTTGCGTTGTGTTCCAGAGACTCTTGCAACCGCTATAGTTCTAAAATGTCGGATTTAAAAAATTAGTTTAGTGTCATTAAAACCTTTCCCCAGTCGAAATTGCCGTACATATTGTATTTTTCATTTATACCTGTTCCTCAATTTATTGCATCATTTCCGCAATAATATTAACATGAGATAACTCACTGTCATCTAAAGAGTCCGTAGAAAATCCTCATTTTCAAAATTATTCTGTCACAGAAGCAAATGTGTAACAAACTGGCACGTTTAAATATATCAACTCATTCATCACCGCCTCCCGTACTCAACTACCGGTCTCATTTTTAAGAGCCGTATTATTAGATGTGGTTTTGGGCATCCGGGTGTTTTGGGACATTTTGTTCTTTAAGCAGAAGAGTACTTCCTTTGTTGAACAGTCTTTCTCATGCTTTCATAAACAGATGTAATGTAACAACTGAATGCTGTACCCGTCACACAAAATGCACATTGAATAGAGTAGCCATATATATATATATATATATATATATATATATATATATATATATATATATATATATATATATATATATATATATATAACTGTTCAGATGGTTAGCTTCCAGGGTGAAAAACAGTCGGATTCCTTTTAGCTCTCTTCGCTGAATTAACTACTGAGCATGCGCAACAATGCATGTTGTGAGCTGAGGTGTTTTGTACAAATTGAAAGTAATACGCGCCATCTGAAGCAGTGTTGTTAGATACAATGTCTTATGTATGTATGTATGTATGTATGTATGTATGTATGTATGTATGTATGTATGGATGTAGTTGTTGTTGCTGTAGGGTTTAACGCCATTTTCAGCACAAGATAGGCTATACATGGCGGCCAATATAAATGGTGGAGGAAGAACCCAGGAAAACCCCGGAAAAGAACCACCAAATCACGAGAAGCTACTGGCAAGCTTTCTCACATACCCACATTGGCCGAACTCGGGCTGGATGGATGTATGCATGTATATATGTATGTATGTATGTATGTATGTATGTATGTATGTATGTGTACGTACGTATGTATGTATGTATGTATGTATGTATGTATGTATACAGCAATAGGAAAACAAAGGACAAACTGGTGAGAAACAGAAATGACTAAAATATCTTATGGACAAAATACTTTAACGCGGGATAAGCTCATTCAAACGAATTTGTCAGTGTATGTTTCTGACACACCATAGTCAAACAGTGGTTTTGTATTTAATCATATTACCATGTATATATTACTGTGGCTACTATTTTGTTATCATGTATATATTACTGTGGCTACTATTTTATTATCATGTATTTATTACTTTGGTTACTATTTTGTTATCATGTATATATCACTGTGGCTAGTATTTTGTTATGTATATATCACTGTGGATACTATTTTATTATCATTTATATATTACTGTGGATACTATTTTGTATATTTTATCGTGTACTTTTAGAGAAAAAAATAGCTGCGTTCTATAGGTTGGCATTGATAAGCAGAAATAGTCTCAAAGTAAGGTATACAAAATACTTGATAGCTGGTTTAGCCAAGCAAACCAGTCATTCAGAATGCGTTTCTGACTCCCCTACATCTAGTTAGATACGTACGATAGGGGATGGTGAATGTTTAGGACAGGCGATAGTCACTCAAACGACGAAGACAAACAACGAAAGATACATTAATAATAATAATAATAATAATACATTCCGGATTTCGACACTATATCTTTGCTTCCCTGCTTATATTCGAATCTTCCCTTCGCCAGCCATTACGCTCTGTCTGGCCCTTATGGAGATGTGCAGTCCCATATATCTATCTCTGCCGTGACTGCTTTTATTACCAAAACGTATCAATGTATGTATGAGAGCTTGCTTTCCACGCAGCACGACTAACTTTGAGGAATACATCCTTTTCTTTAAATCGCAACATCGGTATAGCTCAGTTAGTTTAGCCTTTGTTCACTCTTGATAGCATATTTTGCCCAAACAGTTAATTTGACGGGTTTGTGTAACACTGACCCACATCACCAACAACAGAAGTGATCAAATACAACACATTTATCAATTAAACTTAGGAAATAACCTTATATTTAAACCTATAGGACAGATAGAACCCAGTCGGTGAATCCAGTACGTCTCTTTTAACAAACATCCTATTTCCGAATTAAAATATATATTGCCTTAAATGGAAAATCTTATAAATTACTGAAGCCGCGAACACTAAAATGTTTCAGTAACATTAATTAGTCAAATGGATGCTTTTTTCATACGTTTAGATACTTGCTGACAGGTTTGTCTAGCATGTTTTGTTTCACAAGTTATCGAAAATAACACTAGGTGATTGTACAGTTAACATCATCACGCATCTTAAATGTTTCTTCAGTATTACTGCTACTAAAATAAGTATTTTGATTAATGAAATAACTGCAAACATCTTGGTCTATTATATTCACTCAAAAATCATAATGTTGAAACATTAACAACCTTAACTCACCCAGCACTGAAATGTGCTAAAAAAAATTGTGAAATCTGCTGTCAGAGCCAGCATGCATTACTCTTCACTTTATTTTTATACTTAATAAACATACCGATACTTGTATTTCATCTTCGACTACGTTTTGATTTATGCTTAGGTACATATGCTAAGTTCTTCCATTCAGCTTTTATTTCATCACTGTGTTCATTACGGAATATGTTTATATAGTTACAAGGCAATGTAGTCAATAGTTACCTATCCCTTCTGTAATTACATTTTTCCTTTTACTTATTCTTTGACATACTGTTATTTATGCGGTTTTGAAACTTTATCGTATTTGCTACTAACTACAAAACTTTTTATGTCCTTTACCAAACGGTGCCACAACTTCTTATAAAAAAAAACTGTATTCAAAATACTCTTCAAAACAAAGCATGCAACAGAAAAGTATATACAAGAAAGAAACTAAATTCCTTCCTTTTCGCACATTCACTGCGCACTACTATTCACCTGAGTACCTTTGGTGCATGCCATTGCTCTTACGTCCTCTCTTGTTGCTCTACTAACGCACCAGTCTTGTTTCTGTTTTAGTATATAGGAGGAGTACACTCTGTTTGTTCTTTTCACACAAACGTATACACTTTTGCCGCGGGATTTAGCAGACTCTGCACACAAATACTTTTTCGGCTTTCATTTTAAGAACAGTAGGTCTGGTAATGTAGAAGCAATATTATCCTCTTGTATAATACACTAAATGAGATAGCAATCAGGTAAAAGGATGTGTAGTTACAAGGGATATTAGTTAGTGCCATCGATACAGATGAGTAATTTAGTGAATTACTAGAGTCATTGTTGATAAGAGGATGAACACTATAGAATTGCTTCTCAGAGCTTGGAGAGTTCCATGACAAGTCCTAGAAGTATATCCTTTCTTATTGCCATCAACTATGACTTGTCGAATCTATTTAATGTCGCTAAGGTTGTGCATTCTGTTTAAATGCAAACTGGGAAGTATGAAACAAAAGAAACATCCGATTCTAGGTTTCTGGTTTCCTTTCTATCGTTATTCTGCTGCTAGTGGTGAAGATGGGGAATAGAAAGACAATACGCGGTAGGTGAAATAGCTTTACGTACCACTGCTAAGAGAGACAAATCTCCGTAAAATCTTTTCCAGACACATAATTCGTTTGCGTCTGGCTGCAACAATAAGGATGGAGACGCTTCTGTTCCATGCTATATGTAAAATTAAGTTTTGATTGATACGTCTTAAAATGAGGCCAATAAAACCTCATGACAAAGCAAGATAAAGAAAAAAATCAATCAAAGGCATGTCTGTTGCTATGGATGTAATGCGATCAATTTGGAATAAGTCAACCCTCTTAAGCGAATACATAGAATTCTTGTAGCCAGCGTGAAAAAAGTATCAGCGTATAATTTCCGCCTTTATCTACGACCTGAAGATAACGCATTGTATTTTACCTTTTTACCATATTGCTATACCTATCATAAAACGCTCTGTAGATATGGTTGCAAGCTTTAAAAGTGTATTTAGGTTCTCTGTACTTTGCATTTATATAAACTATCTTGCACCTGCAGTAGACTGCATGAAAGGAAATTATTCCATAATCATGCCAATATATGTGCATCCAAAATGTTTTTCTGAACCAATGACCATTAACAAACATTACTGAGAGAGGAAAATAACAGGAAAACAAGTTTCTAAACAGAAGAATAATCAAGTGATACTAAAGCAAGAATTAAACTTACATAATAACTGAGAAGCAGATTTACCACTTGAAACTGTTGACTAAAATTTTGGTACATATAGTAGCGTACTAATGGGAGGGGGGGCGGGACGGGGCGGTGGCCCCGGTCCCCAGAGGTCTTGGGGCACCAAAACAGCTGATAAAATTAAATTGCAGGAAAATCGTTGGCGGAGACATCATTTCACCCCGGGCGCCATATACCCTTAGTACGCCATTGGGTATATATATATATATATATATATATATATATATATATATATATATATATATATATATATATATATATATATTACAAATCATATGGCGAATAACAGTCCTTTCAAGTGCACTGGATCCAGCAAGGGATCACGTGTGCCAGGGATTGATTAAGATAAATGCAATAAACTGACAACGAACAGTGAAAAACTAGTATCTAACTAGCCTGAGCGCTTTCGACTCTTAATGAGTCTTTTTCAAAGGCATATACAACTCATAGACAAGACAAACAAATAAAACAGAAAAACCGTAGTGTTTGCAAAACTTTACATGGCTGTTTCTACAGGAATTACACCTTTAAATGTATTATGTTTCATCTAGTTTATATCAACTTGTTGCGGATACTGGGAAATATTTGTATTAACGTAGCAATCGATGAGCCATAACGCCATCTGTTATTTTATGTACATTTATGTAAGCTCAAATTACATCCCAGATATTTCATTGTTATAGTCGTAATTGTAGGCTATTAAGCAAATTTAGAGAATTTTTCTAAAGTAAAATGTGTCGGCTGCAAAAGAGAATTTTATTTGTGCAT
>JAECUM010007976.1:0-93331 GCA_016617855.1 Megalonaias nervosa | reverse complement strand
CACTTCATGATTCTAATACTCCGCTCCCTTCTTTCAAAACAGACGTAATATTTTTTGTAATGGATACTAATATTACACATCAAAAGACTATTGATGTAATATTTTGTTGGCAGTTACTAATATTACACATTAACAGTCTATTGATGCAATATTTTGTTGGTAAATACCAATATTATGCATTAAGAGCCTATTGATGTAATATTTTGTTGGTAGATACTAATATTACACATTACCAGCCTACTGATACAATATTTTGCTGGTAGATACTAATATTATACCTTAAAAGCCTATTGATGCAATATTTTGTTGGTAGATACAAATATTACACATTACCAGCCTATTCAGGGAATATTTTGTTGGTAGATACTAATATTATACACTGAAAGACTATTGATGTAATATTTTGTTGGTAGATACTAATATTACATATTACCAGCCTATTGATGCAATATTTTGCTGGTAGATGCTATTATTATACATTTAAAAGCTATTGATGCAATATTTTGTTGGTAGATACTAATATTATCCATTAAAAGCCTATTGATGCAATATTCTTTTGGCAGATACTAATATTATCCATTAAAAGCCTATTGATGCAATATTTTGTTGGAAGACACTAATATTATACATTACCAATCTATTGATGCAATATTTTGTTGGAACATGCTAATATTATACATTAAAAGCCTATTGATGTAATATTGTGTTGGTAGATACTAATATTATACATTAAAAGCCTATCGATGCATTATTTTGTTGGTCGATACTAATATTACACATTACCAACCTACTCATGCAATATTTTGTTGGTAGATACTAATATTATACATTAAAAGCCTAGTGATGCAATATTTTGTTGGTAGATACTAATATTACACATTACTAGTCTATTGATGCAATATTTTATTGGTAGGTAGTAATATTACACATTACCAGATTATCGATGCAATACTTTGTTGGTAGATACTAATATTACACATTACCAGTCTATTGATGCAATATTTTGTTGGTAGATACTAATATTACACACTACTCTATTGATGCAATATTTTATTGGTAGATACTAATATTACACACTAGTCTATTGATGCAATATTTTGTTGGTAGATACTAATATTACACACTAGTCTATTGATGCAATATTTTATTGGTAGATACTAATATTATACATTACCAGTCTATTGATGCAATATTTTGTTGGTAGATACTAATATTATACACTAGTCTATTGATGCAATATTTTATTGGTAGATACTAATATTACACACTAGTCTATTGATGCAATATTTTGTTGGTAGATACTAATATTACACACTACTCTATTGATGCAATATTTTATTGGTAGATACTAATATTATACATTGCCAGTCTATTGATGCAATATTTTGTTGGTAGATACTAATATTACACACTAGTCTATTGATGCAATATTTTATTGGTAGATACTAATATTACACACTAGTCTATTGATGCAATATTTTATTGGTAGATACTAATATTATACATTGCCAGTCTATTGATGCAATATTTTGTTGGTAGATACTAATATTACACACTAGTCTATTGATGCAATATTTTGTTGGTAGATATTAATATTACACACTAGTCTATTGATGCAATATTTTATTGGTAGATACTAATATTATACATTAAACGCCTATTGATGCAATATTTTGTTGGTAGATACGAATATTACACATTACCACCCTATTGATGCAATATTTTGCTGGTAGATACGAATATTATACATTACCAACCTATTGATGCAATATTTTGTTGGTAGATACTAATATTATACATTAGAAGCCTATTGATGTAATATTTTATTGGTAGATACCAATATTATACATTAAAAGCCTATTGATGCAATATTTCTTTGGTAGATACTAATATTACTCATTACCAGCCTACTGATGCAATATATTGTTGGTAGATACTAATAGTATACGTTACCAGCCTGTTGATGCAACATTATGTTGGTGGATACAAATATTACTCACTACCAGCCTATTGATGCAATATTTTGTTGGAAGATACTAATATTACACATTAAAAGCCTATTGATGCAATATTTTTTTGGTAAATACTAATATTATACATTAAAAGCCTACTGATGCAATATTTTGTTGGTGGATTTTACTTTTTACGTTTGAATATGTGATAGAACGTTTACGATTATTTGGGTTTTAAATCACGATACTTTAAGTTCCTCTTATATTTTCATTTTAGAGAAATAAATATTTATTGAAGTTTACAAAACTTCTTGCTTTTCTTTTTTTCTGTTACTTATTTTAAGACCATAGACAAGTAACGGAGAAATAAACATTACAACTAGACTTTGGTATGCAATCACCTAAATAAGTTTGATTAGATAGAGAGCTGATGCTGTATGTATAATCATAGTTCTGAGCAATTTTTTTTGGAGCCGTGAAGCATGCAGCCAATAGTGGATATTTGGTTGATCACCAACATCACTATTACACCATGTTTCTCAATCCTAGAAGTTTAACTAGGACAGAATTAATCGTAACAACTCTGCCTATAATTTAACATCCCACAAAACGCACTGTTGAAAACAATGGTTATCTATAAAAAAATATAATTTGACCTTGCATTTGGGAGACATCGTAGGTGGCAGCTAGATGTCTTCTGTGCCAGTAAATGTCCTTGTACCATGTTATCACAGTTACAAGGAAATGTTCAATATTTTGAAACTATACAACCCTTTGTTACTTAAGCTGCCAAAAATAAAAATTCCTATTTGTGTAATTTGCCAATAAAATAAAAGAAATTAAAACACTAACGTGTGATAAAACAAATTTTCCTCCTGTCCTCTGGAGATTTTAATTTGGCTATCATTAATACAGTAATAGGCATCAAAGTGTGACTTTGAACTTCAAATGACACTGGACTAAATGGTTACAAAACAGTTTTGTTTGACTTATAGGTGCTTCGTATTTGATAAACTTAATCATGTTCTGCATTACTCGTGGTCATTAGGGTAGATGGGGTAACAAGTCCATGAAATGAAAACAGCAGTTATTGATTGACGATATTTTACGATGGATCTTTTAAATTTCATTGATTTTGTCTGTCGAAAGCCTACGTTTCACAGTCCGATTGCCTGTAACATGACCGAGCGAAAGTATTAAAGAACCCCGATCCCTCACTCCAGTGTACATTTGAGTCCAAAATATTGGTTCATTTACTGATCATGTGTATTTCAGAAGCCTACATTTAATCTGAAACAACTTTCATTCGCGTGATAAAAGCAAACAATACGAGGTTTGCATAATGTGACAGCTATTTTCAAAGTTTTATTTCTCGTTGTAAATTTTAACTCATAATCTTGCTAAGGGTTCTGTCAAGAAAGGCAAACTAAATCTGAGACAAAAGGCAAACGCACCGTGTGCAGTTTAATCTTACCACACGAACAGAAGAATATAAACTGTGCTATTTGGAATTCACAGGAAAATAACGTCAATCACTCATATACATTGCGCTATGTTAGTTATTGCACATCTTGGCAAGGAGTGTAGATTGTGAATTAAATTCTCTCGCGAACATGAAATTGATTGATTGATTGATTTACATTCTTTTATTTCTCCATTTTTTGAAGATTTTAAGATAAATTAAAGAAACGCAATGGAAAGTCACGAAAAATAGGAAATTCATTACTTATGAAGTCCTGTTAATTACTTATAATATCAAAATAATAAATTAATAACAGTACTAACATAGATAAATTATATGTTCTCACCTTCAAAATTATAACTACACAAAAATATGTTTCAACGTTTGAAAACAGAACTACACAACAAAAACAGTTAATATCAAACTCGCTTTGCAGTTCAATACAATTATTTCTTCATTATAATCTATGTATATTCTCTAATAAATCGAATATATAATATCCTTTACCTTAATGAAATACTTGGTAGATAGTTTTATCACATTAATATATGATTCAAGTTCCAATTGTTCTGAAATATCGTTTAAACCACCAAGCAGTATAATCAACATATCGTCATCTAACTGACCATAGAACTCACGGTAAATCTCTGGAGGCATATACGAGAATAGGTTTTCTATCAAATGGTTTCTGTCGTCTAAGGTTAAGGGAGAATTCATCGAAATGTATAAAATACGGTAATCACTTGTATTACAACATAGGGGACACCGTCCAGATATTGCTTGCATTCCTCCAATACGAATTAATGTCCCATATTCCATTTTTCTACTTCAGTCAGTATAGGAGACATTCCATAAATGCTGCATTTTTAGTCCTGGATTAATTGTTAAATATCGATCGAATCCCTCCGATGGATTTCTGATACTCACTTCATCTTTTCTCTCCTCGAAACCTGCGTTCTTGTCCCAGTTAATTTTTACATGATAATTTGGCTGGAAATCTCTCATAAAAATAAACTCGTTGAGATATCCTTCTAAATCATACTTTTTGTGTACAGCATTTATATCATATAAGCTATGTTGGAGGTCAAAAATCAAATTTCCAACAGCCTACAGGAAAATCATTTTAGCAGTTAAGTTTATCGATGTTCTACAAATGCGACCTAGAAATACACGTTTTTGCTTATCTATGTGAGCTTCCATTGAAATCATTACCAATCATTCTGCAGTAGATTCAACAGGCGATCTTTGAGGGAAACCTTATACTCTTCTGGCGAAATTTGCGTAGTATTTTCTCCAATGTTTAAATGTCTTGATATGTCATATTAAACCAGAGTTCAAAGCTATACAAAGCAGACGGCAATATAATTCTATCGCAGTCTTTCACAGAAGGTACAGGATTCATTCCATTTGCATTTAATTCAGTTAAGTGTAGTGAGTTTGCTATCGGTTTAGCTTTATCGCAAAAATAGTCTACACGATCAGTACTTTTCTTGAACTGGAAAAAGGAACTCCTGTATATTTGACTTGTTTTCCTCTAGTAGTATCCTGTTATTCCAAAGTAATTCCATTTGATTAGTTCACTTCGTTTTCTTCTACTGAATATCATCCAAGTACTCTTACTATGAGTATATTTCAATTTCCAGTTCTGTGCATACCCATAAGCTATATTCACAAGCATCAGTAATCCATTCAGCGTAGAACTTAACAGAGTAGTGTCGACTGCTAAAAGCATGCCAGGTATGCTCATCTGATTCATTGTTAACCTGCAATTAGTCATTAATAATTCATTCAATAGACCATGTATGTACACAAGTAAAAAATAGGCGAACATTACTCGCCTTCGTCCAACGCCCCCTTGTAACGAAAATGTGTTCGATAAAGGTCCTCTACAAGCTACACAGACTCTCGACCTTTAAATGGAAGCTCGAATGTATCTGTTTACGAGGTCAATCCCAGAATTAAGGTACATCGTTTATAAAACAATTAAAGGGTCGATATTTCGTATCTTTGCACATATTTTGCAATTAGACAATTTTGAAAAGTTTGTAGGGTGTTATTAGTTTTTAAAATCTAATCACTGAGATAAAAGTCAAGACGTAAGACGTACGTGTGTGTCGCACCACGCTAATGCTTACACGATTATATTAATACGAGAATTTTTTAAGAAAAATGTAAAAGCGAAAAAAAAACAAAAACAAAAAAAAAACAGATGGAGTAGTCTGTAATTTTAGAAGAACGTACACATACATATGTATGTATGCATGTATCTGTGATGTTGCAATATTCCAGTCCAACGAAATCATAGCGAATCTGATTCAAGCCAAAAGTATAACAATGAAAATGTACAAGAACTTATTTAAACCATGACGTCCGGTAAAATTTTATCTTTGCTATTATTAAAATAATGTACAAGATACAAGAGTATATTCTTGTCAAGCAATTCAGAAAAGTTTGAAGAACAACAATTTAATTAAATGTCCTTACTTTTTACAGCCACTATTAATTTATGAAAAATATGATATGTTCTTAAATGTTCTGGTATATATTTCAATGTTGCAATCTGGATAGGTGGCCCACATTACAAACATAAACTTCATTTAATACAATCTTGGAGTGCACCTTTATTGTTCCTCTTTCCCTTCCAAGTCGACAAATCAATGCCTATTCAATACAAACTGAGGAGCATTCAGGAAATTGATATCGATTCTTCAGGCCTTCGCACATTTAAGGTGGATATCGCATTTTAACAAGTGTTTGAACACTTGAAACAAGCATTTATTTATTATGACAGTATCAGGTTGTGGACATACCCACAGGGGATGAGTCCGATTTCAGTAATTCAGTAATTAGATTGCGTCGATTCCGAGTGGATTTTCAAAAAATCATTTGAGTTGCAGATAATGATATAGAAGAAACACGAGTTACACTGGTCGCACTATATTATCTGAATAAAGATAAATTTTGAGTTTTACAGAAGGTTACAACAGAAAAAGAACTTGTTTTTTAAATTATCATATAACAATTAATTCATGACATCGGTGCTAGGATATTTCAGTGACTACCCTAGAATTTGCTTGAAGTAAATTATAGGAACAAAAAGAAATTGAGGTTACTGGAACTTGGTCCATTTAATAAATTAGTATGTTGCTGGTTTGGGTTTTGGTCTTACGTATTTATAAAACATTTAGACTATTGCAGTCAGGTTTGTCCGCTACACATACTTGTATGTATCAGATGTTGTTAGGTACTTAATCAGTTGAAGTAGCATTTAGGCGATCTATGCAGCATATTTTTAAATCAAATCATCTGTTTGACAACGTTTAAATCCACGAGAAATCAAACAACGTTAGCGCCCTCAACCATTTGGAATTACCAGGCTACATCGGCGGTAATCGTCTGTTCAATCAACATCAACATCGAAAGCAACTTGGTTGTATTTCCATCTGACTGTGGATTTGTCCTGTGAATGTTACTTTACAAATATCTGATTATATGACTACAATTACAGCTTAACAACGCGCCAAATTACAAACTGAACGGATTTATTTTATTGCAATCCAAATGACTCATAACAGTTTAAATTAATCCATGTATTAAATGCCTAAACAGAAGGAAAATTGTGAGGTGTAACATAAACGAGACTGTTAACATAAATGTGTTCAAATATCAATTTCTATTGTAAATTTTAATTGATTCATTGAATAAAAATAGTAAAATTTGAAATATTTGATTATTTACATGCAGTCTCTCTGGTTAATTTGGCCGTGAGAGAAAACAACTGGAATGCATTAATCAATATTATCACTTGCTTTTATTTATTATCAGATCATCTTTTGCTGCTTTATGGTCGCCCAAAAATGACTGTCTTCTGTCTCCAATACATTTTATATATACGTGTTTTGAACTCCATTTGTTCTAATTTTTGCAATGACTTAATTTTTATTTTCTGTGCAAATATCCATTATGATTGACGTGTGTGCCAAAATCATCTAATGCCTTTCTCATATATTTTACCATTGCCAAGTATGATCTCTATAACTTTCCGGATCCTAAGTACAAATCCGATGATCCAATGGGACAAGTAGATTATTTTGATTTACAAATCCAATAAACCAACGGGGTGAATGGACTGTTTCAATATACAAATCCGATGAGCCAATGAAGCCAAGTGACACTTTTGTTGTACAAATCGGGTGAACCAATGGGACAAGTAGATTGTTTTATATAAAACGTCTATTGTTGCTTTTAAAGTGTAACGACGATCTTTGTTGTATTTGTTGACATTAAATACTTCAATTTAAAATGAATGATGACACATTATCACAGATTATGCGATAAAATGGTAACTTTGACTTGCTTTCTGAATGGTCACTTTGCCTAGCCTCTTCAATAGCCACTCTGAGTAGCTTTCTACGTCTCTTTCTCCTTTATTTCTCTCTATGCATTTGATTTCTTGCTGTCACATACAAAACAATCAATATCATCTAGAATATATATAGATTATGTGACTTGCTTAATGTATTTTAAATAAAATAATGACGTATTCTTACAACAGGCCAACAAGATTTCTGAATCGATTATTGAAGGATTATGTTGCAATAAAAATTGGTATATCTACCGCGTGTAATTGCATTCTTGGAGCTCTTTTACAGCACATCAGTATCAATATGAATTAGTACTGATATGAATTAGCAGTGATATATATTAGTACCGATATCAATTAGTACTGATATAAATTGGAAACTATATGAACCAGTATTGCTAGAGACAAATATATCTCAAACGTAGATCTTATATCGATCAGTGTAACTAGAATTTCAGTGTATCATAAAAACGTGAATTATTGAAACGTTTCTAAAACTAAAAAAGCCTCAAAATAAATGGACTGACTTATTTAAGTATGAGAGAGAGAGAGAGAGAGAGAGAGAGAGAGAGAGAGAGAGAGAGAGAGAGAGAGAGAGAGAGACACGTTGGGGTGTACAAAAATATGCTAATTCACCATTTTTTGCAAGTTGTGTTGGCGTGGCATTGTGCACAGCCGTAATGTGTTGTGGTAGAGGCACGAGAATTGCCAGAACAAGGAAATGTTTCTATGTTTCTTGATGTCCTCTGTAAGACCTTTTTTATTCGCTATGAGTAAGCTACTGATAATTCGTCTTCAAGTGACTGTTTTACGCCTCTACGATCCCTGGAATTATGCAGTTATCTAACATTATGCAATATTTATATTATCGCAATTTGCAGCCCACGTTTGTTGACAACATCACCTTTCATTTTATTGCATACATGTATACACTGTGTTTATTAATAATGCTGTTGCCACCGGATAAAGTATGTTAAATTTCCAATCTTCTCACTCTTGCTCGAGGACAATGACAAATATATTTTATTAAGCTAGAAAGCGACAATGGTGAATTGCTTGTCCCCACTCAATTTTTTTTCTTGATTGGCCATGCTATAAACGATACGACAGCACGTTGTGGGGTTGACATCCAAATGGCAGAATGGCAGCAATCAGTTTAATTGGTGAATAGAAGATGTTGAATGGCATTATGTTTTATGGAACGTCATTAGTTCAAGCGAATTTTACGAATGAACGTCTTAAAAACATAATTGACAAAATGCTTCTTTAATCTGGATTACATTTCCAAACTGTTATGTCTCAAGGTGTTTATTCATATCTGAAGGTTCGCCTTTTAACATATGACTATCTAGATCTTCATGCCTGCGAATTGCTTATTAATTATCGAGTAAGACTATTGAATTACGCAGCACTTAAAACAATCAAATAAGACTATTAAATTACATTATCCCTATAAACAATCGAAAATTACATTACGTAAAACTTATAAACAATCGAATAAATCTATTGAATTAAGCAGTGAACTGGACGAATTCAGTAGCACTCATCTCTGATTGTTATGAAGTACTTGATCTAGTTGACCAGTCAGTGCACATTATAAAATTATCAGCATATAGCACTTTCTTGGAACTCATTATCTTATTTTAATTTCTGTCTCAGTAACAGATTATAGAATTTTTGTATCTGAATATTTTTTATTCAGGTCATATATTCTTGGTAGTATTTCCGAAGTCTCTTCAGTACTGCCTGATCTTTTTCTTTACTTTTTATAATTTACTTAGCTTTGCATCCAAAGCAATCTAACACCGATCTCTTTGTTGACGATCATACACATTACACATCTGCTAAATCTTTCAACTCCACGGAATGGAAACATCTCAACAATGTATCTAATTGGTGCAAACAAAACAGAATGCATGTTAATGCATGAAAAACAAAGGTGTATGAGAATCAAAAGAAGTCAACGCGTATCTGCTAACATGGACATACTTTTCATTCTCAATGGCTCGCACGTTTTCACCATTTAAAAAATAAAACCTTCTTGGCATTAACAGTAAACAAAACCTCAATTGGAATTCATACAACGATGACTAGTGTGCAGAGTTTATCCAAAACTCCTAAAGTTATTTCTGAGATTTCTAGCTCCACAATCACTTGAACTTCATATTTACCGATATGTACTATAATTTATAGATTACACCTGTACGTGTAGCAAATACATCAACTTAAAATCCAGAATTAATAAGTTCGAGAAAGAAAAACAGTGCAAATAATTCTGAAACCTTCTGTTTTTACCCGCATTGACATTTTGCTTTCACGTCAACAATTTCAGATTTTGAAAATTGAAATCTAAGTATTATTCCGACTAAAAGTTTCCATTTCAAATGATTTTATTTAAAATGATTTCAAACGATTTTATTTTAAATGATTTCAAATGATTTTATTTTAAATGATTTCAAATGACATTTTTAAAAATGATTTTAAATGATTTACTTTTAAATTAGTAAACGTCTCATCGACCAATTTAACAATAATATATAATTTATTTTTAAAAATGCATTAACAAACCTCAGAAAATATATGTGAAAATAATACAGGTGTTGCATTAGGGTGACGATACAAATTTTCTCCATATGTTTACCCGCTAGCAAAATTTAAGTAGTACATTAAAGAAACGACCAAATAAAACAGCAGAAGTCACATGCAAATCAGTATATGATTTTGATATTGTTATTTTTAATTATTTATTGATGTATTTATTTACTTATTTGTTTTACTTCAATTCATCACTTCGGCCTGCAATAATTTCAGATGAAAGAAATTAAGACAAAATAAGTAGATTATGTAAAAAGTGTAAGGAAAATGTTTATTCACCTAAGGTAATTCGAAATTCAGCACTTTTGTAGTTTCTGTCTATGTAATCTAAAACTATGACAAGAAAATCCATACAGCTGGTGGACATTATACCTTGTTATCGGAACTAAAGAAATCATAATATGGAAGGAAACGACACTATGCCGTTGTTTTGCCAGCACCTCTTCGATGAGCGACACAGCTTCTTTTTTGAAATTTCGTTTCTTCGAAACGGCCTGGAAAAGTGACATGTGTCACTTGCGTAACACGTTTTTATTGAACTAAATCTACGCTAATATTTGAAATGTGTTTTTGATTTTGGTTTCATGCTTTTCATTTGATTGATTCCAACGTGGCAAACTCTGTCATCACATAGATGGAACACTCTACATTTAATATTTGTTGTTTAATATTTGCGACATGTCAACAGGATAAAATATCACTTTATGTGAATATATGATTGGTCCAGATAAGACCATAAAATTCTTGCGCAGCAGTCTTATTACTGACTGGTTGAGACTTTATATAGAGTGTGCATAGTAGTTGAGTATTTTATGGTATGTCAATATGTTACTACATGTGTTATCTCAACATGTTAAAATATCACTTCACGTGAAAACGACTGGAAATTCTTGCGCAATATTCTTAATTACTATCTGCGACCGTGGAAATTTTTATTCCAGAGCATTCTGGAATCTTATGTTTTTAGTATTACCATCAGCAAATCGGCAATCAGTTTTCCAATCGATTACCTGAGTAACAATGGAAAAAAATCTTAACTCTATCGGAATACAGCCAATTTGCCCAGGGATACAGGTTTGGTGGGTGGAGTCAGAACCTGTTAGCGGTACTCTTTCTAATTATAAACGAGGTTTAAATGTCGCCGATAACAGTAAATGAAATCAACGCTTTTTTGAAATGAATATCGAACAATGCCGATCTCCTGAATGACAGGAAGTTATGCACGGCATTCTTCCAAATCAAATAATGCAAATATACTTTCAAAAGTACATTAAATTTGGAATTACTTAGCAACAAAGAAACTCGTATAGTTGCTTCCAATTTATCTATAAATAATAATAATAATAATAATAATAATAATAATAATAATAATAATAATAATAGCAGCATTAATAATAATAATAATCATAAGGGCACTTCTCTCCCTCCGCGCGATGTTTGTCTCAGGGTTTCGAATTTGTATGCCTACACAACGTTTGACTTACTATCACATCTTTAACGAATGCCAGAGCATTTTCCCACGCTTCCCTCAAAATGATATTGATCGCACTCGCTTAATATGCACGTGCAACGCGCTGAATGGAATACTATCTTCTCATTGCATTGGCCAACCGAAAATGAAGTACTTCATCTATATATAACTTATTCCCGGAAATGTTGTTGTTGTTGTTGTTGTTGTAGGGTTTAACGCCATTTTTCAGTACAAGATAGGCTATACATGGCGGCCAGTATAAATGGTGGAGGGAGAACCCGGGAAAATCCCGGAAAGAACCACCAACGTACGAGAAGCTACTGGCAAGGTTTCTCACGTACCCACAATGGCCGAGCCTGAGACTCGAGCCCACGCAGACAGGGGTGAGATGGCAGTGATCCGTAACGGTGAGCGCTTTATACCACTCGGCCACTCGCGTCCCACATGCGGGAAATGTAAATTGTTAGATTGTTCTGTTCTGGTCAGAATGTCATTTTTGGTTGGCCAATGAGAGGGCAGTATTGCAACCCTTTTTATTTTTTATTTTTTATAACTTCTACATAAAAAGCCAGAAATACCGATTCAAAGCTTTTTGCTTGGATGCAACATGTTTCCATCGTTCTACTCAATTATAAACTGCAAACTGTACAGATCCAGATTCGCCTTCGCATGATGCTCCCGCAGTTTGTCATGAGTATTTACTAGAACAAATAACATAGACCTGATTTTGCTAACTCATTATGCGACGTTAGATCAATGTGTTGTTTTTCGTTTGATTCGACTTATAAGCGGTATATACCGTTGGTGTTTATAGGGTTTACAGGTATACACTGGGATGCTGTTCTGGGGAAGGGATGTGTTGGTGGAAACTCAAAAGGATTTGATTGGGAATATAATGCACACATTATTTTCATTAGTTATCGCACGGATATATTTAGGTACCTATTTGCAAACATTATGATCTGTATGCATCATAATATAGCTGTGTCTAGACTTTATAATTACATTTTGATGCAGAAATTTTATTTTGTAATAAGTATTAACACGGTGAATGAATCTTAGCGCGTGCTGTTTGTTACTTAGATAGTTGATGAAAGCAAATGAATGGCAACCTAATCAGTTTATTTAGTGTCCATCTGTTCAATCTGCTAATTTTACGCACATGCAAACTCTCGCTTTCCTCATTCCCTCTGCAACCTCTCTCTCTCTCTCTCTCTCTCTCTCTCTCTCTCTCTCTCTCTCTCTCTCTCTCTCTCTCTCTCTATATATATATATATATATATATATATATACTGATACTGGAAACAATCACTATTTTGGGATTATTGTGAACCCTTTCAAAGACATCATGGATTATATCAGTGTAATACATTACGACTGTTGGTACATCAAACCATTCAAAGCTATTGATACATCAGCACATTCAAGATTGATTTTATTCTGAACACTCTTTATTTATGGACTTATAACTTTAAAGTTTATTTAGGATTTAATTCACAGTATTGTAAGTTTCTGTAAAATCAATTTATAACTTTGAAAATTAGATTATTTGTTGAATTTTACAAAACATATTTTTTCGCTTTTTCTGTTACATAGACTAAGACCATATAGTCGTAACAGAGACATAGAGATACGTACATTAAAAGAGTTTAATTACTATTATTACAAGTAATTAAGCTATAATTAAAACATTTTGACCTATGAAGATAAGATGCAGACAATTTGAAGAAATAGGTAAACGTTTGAATGGAATGCCAACAATTTGTTTTTCTGCCAGTATTATAAGGATAAATATACTTTTGATTGCATACCTTGCATGAATTAGTACAAACTATAGGTAAAAGTGTGTATAGCTACACGGCACTCAAGTGATCCAATCTGCTCGTGGCATTCTTCACAAAATCAAATATACGCACTATATGTATCTACCTGCAGAACTGACATCAATGAAACCACTAGATTTCAGAAGCAACATTTAAATAGAACTGGTATAAAAGTTTAATTACCATCCTCGGATGTTGTCTTTACTGTGTTCTTCTTCTTTTTATGATACATTGAGAGATAGAGATGAAGCGTGTGATGAAGGAAGAAATGATGATGTTGACGACCACGAAGAGGAGAACGAAGACAACAGCGATGATGACTGGTCACAAAGTCTTGGCTGTCTGGATATTTCCATTCCTGTTCTAGTCTTTCAACCGCGTAGGCTGCATCCATCATCCAAAAATAACTGTCTCTTAACTTGTTAAACAATTCCATCTTGTATTGACTAGTCAACGTGGGTAGCCAGACTGACGAGCTTTCCGCGTTATATACGTCAAGCACGGACGTGAACGAAAACATCCCTTACACTCACTTCACATATGATATACTATCCTCACCAACGAAACGAGAAAGCATAAAACATACATATCTACTATCCTCACCTACGAACGAGAAAGCATAAAACACACACATATACTATCCTCACCAACGAACGAGTAGCACAAAACACACATATCTACTATCCTCACCACGAAACGAGAAAGCATAAAACACACATATCTACTATCCCCACAATTGGGATGAGAAGAAAAAAAGACACATATCTACTATCCTCACCAACGAAACGAGAAAGCATAAAACACACAAATTTACTATCCTCACCAACGAACGAGAAAGCATAAAACACACATATCTACTATCCACACAATCGGGATGAGAAGAAAAAAACACATATCTACTATCCTCACCAACGAATGAGAAAGCATAAAACACACACACACCTATTTACTATCCTCACAAACGAATGCGCATGCAAACACACACACACACACACACACACACACACACACACACAAACACAAACACACACACACACACACAACATTAAAGGAGTGAGTGTTTATAGTCACACTACTCTACATTCACACCAATTGGCAACTTGAATAGTCTCTCTTTTCTAGAGATCTGGTTAGCCCTGAGAAGGGCTGTTTTTTCTTTTTGAACTCCAAATACTCCTGGTTAATGATGACATCTTCCAGGGCGGGCACCACACACGCATCGCCGGCTCCAATCATTTTCCCAATTAATACGTATGGTTCCGAGCGCAGAGGGAGCTTGAGTTGCTTCATCATCCCAGTTTTCAGTCTGAGGGATAGTGAAGACTTGTTCTCTCTGTCTTCTCCTATGCCAGACCCGGGGATGGTGAGGTCTCTGCGGCTCCCACTCTTGCCGCTGTCTCTCCAACTCCTGCTTCCAATTTTCAGTTTGAGGGACAGCGTCTCTCGGTCGTTGTAGTGCTGGTAATGGTTGTGGTACTGGTACTGGTAGTGGCTGCGGTGCTGGTACTGACTGTGGAGGTGTCCTTACCTCAGGCTTCACCTCACACTGAGGTCTCATTATCAGGTGTGGCAGGATCCTTTCTTTCTCCTTTTCTTTCTTTTTCTTCTCCTCCTCCTCCATTCTTTCTTTCTCCGTTATGGCCTCCATAGCCAGTTCGTCTAAAAGACGCCTGGCATACTCCAGGTGCATTTGGAGCTCCAACAATTCGGCTAATCTGCTACTCATCTTCATCGAAGGTGACTAATCCACAATGATAGCCAGACTGACAGTTGTGCCGCTTTATATTCCTGGAGCACGGCCGTAAAGGAAAACATCCCTGACACCAAAATTTACAATAGCACTATTACGATCACATGAAACGCGCGGACCTAAAAGAAGCACTCACGTTGACTTTTTTACTTTTTTACTTACAAACACAGACATGCACGATTTGATAAGACAGAGAAACCAGAGGGTGGATTTTTTACTGACAAAAGAAACGAAATGCTTATAGACACACTTCTATTTATTTTTTTAAATTTTTAAAAGTTTTGGCAAAATGAATTAGTATCTCTTTTCTAGAGTATTGGGTAGCCCTGAAAAGGGCTGCATTTTTGTTAACGGGAGTAATGGCAATTTTTTTATTGTCTAAGACTGCGTCCCCGTCTGGCGGCAGGCTTTCCTATACGATACGGTCTGCTTCTGCGGAAAGAGAAAGAGAATTCCTTTGTGTCTACTCGACAGTCCACAAAACCTCTGTCTGGTTCTTGCTGTTGCTGCTGTTGTTGCTGCTGTTGTTCTTCTCTCTGCTTCTTCTGAAGTCTGTACTTCTCAGTCCATTTTTCTTGTTCTTTCTTAATTTCCTCTCTGAAGACCTCTTCTATTAGGTCTTGGGCTATAGCTAACATCCTGACATTCTCTATCTCTTCAGGTTTAGGTATCAGGTTTAGCCTGACACGATGTAAATTGACGTAAGCTTCGTTCAGCTTAGCTAGTCTGGAAGGCATGTTCATAGGTAGACGAGTCAACCATGGATGACCAGACTGGAGACCAACCCGCTTTATATGGTTCAAACGCGGACGCGATAGAAAACATCCCTACTCGGTTTTAGTGTCGGAACGCTATGATAGCTCATGTCATGGTGAGGGATAGAGAGAAGTCAAAGAGCATATATTCATAGTGTTTTTTTTTTGAAAACAAACCACAGACACATTTTTTTCAAAACACAACATTTTTTATTCAACCAACAAGTAACAAGTAACAATAACATCAAACAAATTATTTTTGACAAGGTTGACAATGTTGTGAAATCATGTGAGATTTCCATTGATGGAAGTCATGAGGCCATTGATGTACACTACGTTTCCTAGCTAAAGACAAAAGATAACCATAATGGTCACAAAACCATCGATCTACTTTCTCATCGTTTCTAGAAGAGTGACGATCAAAATAAGTCACTAAATGTTCTAAAGGATATCCAAGACTGCATTGATGAAGAAAATATACACAATATTGTCCACACACCATGGAATCTGTGCCTTGTAATTTCACATTATTGTATCGTGTCGTCTGGGCATTTCTTCTCATAAAGTCAGTGATATCGTCTTCCAAAGGGGGTAATCCATATGAATCAAAATATTCCACACAGTCCTCTTGAGGGAAGAAGACTGCAACCCAGTGAGTTCCTGGAAGATGACTTTCGTCCGTGTTGATGACATAAGCTTGATGGTCTTGAGGTTTGCGATGAGGTAGTTCATCTTTAGCGCACACGACATGACTCCAAGAAGCAGTATACTAACTATTGTTCAAAAGGTAATAAAGTTCCCAGGTATCCATTTTTTGTTTTGTTGTTTCTTCACAGGTAATGATAAGTCATCAATTCAATTCTGACTTTTTGTTTGAAACGATCTGTCAAGTAGCCGTTTCTTCGCTTCGTCTCCGCACTCTGGGCTAAGAGAGATTCCATGCGATAGATCTCTAGAGTAGACAATGGTTGACAGGAATGATCACGCAAGCCTTTATACCACTCATGCAACACTGCTTCTTCTGAGATGAGACTCCAAGCGTCGTCCAGATACTCGACCAATTTTTCTTCTTGACTCATCATCAGACATTTATCGTGTTGAATTTGACTGGGATGATCGTTTTGACATCCATAACAATATTTCTTGGTCAATTCCGTAATTGTATTCGCCAGGTGTTTGGCAAAACAGGACACTAAATGCTGTTCTTGTTCTGGCCATCTGGACTTGACTACTACCTTGTCCTCTTTGTCTTGGTCTTGGGGTTCTGTTTTCACGCTATCCTTCCATTCCATGTCCAAAGATTCTCTACTGTTCAATGAGGGATATGAGTCTTCCATTGTTTCTAATAGTCTAGAATGACTTCTCTCAAACTGTTGATTTCTATGGTATTATCGAATTCGGCATACAAGATGACGTTGACCGTCTCGGTGAGAGCTTCTGCAAACTGAAGTTCCACACGCAGTTGACCAGATTTTATAGGGTGGAAATGTCCCTCGTCGCTGCCTTGGTCTGGAGTGAAATCAAAGGCCCACAAAGTGTAACCTCCTACATAATCTTCGTACGAAATACCGTGACTGGCGTTGGTTCCTAGGTGCCCCGTAGCTTCATACAGGGACAAGTACGATCTCAAGTAATTCTTCTGGGCAAAGTTAGGTTCGAAGGGTCTGGTACACAAAGTCTTGCCATCGCGACTGACTTCGATCTTGGACACTCTGTAGTGCTTAAACTGGAAAGGATTTTGATCGTGGGCTCCGTTGAGGGCTGCATTACTGACGATGCCAACGATTAAACGTTTGGGTAACTGTCCTTGGAACAGATGATCTTCGATCTTGGATCGGAGTCCAGCAGCAATGGTAAATGTTTTCACTTCTACACGTCGTATCGGATACTTGGCGGTCGATCTGCTCAATGTTTGACTGATGTCGTTTCCCGCTGTAGGTAACACTTCTACACGACGCACGTAAAGTCTGGCTTCTTGGATGATGGTTTTGTACTCGTTGGCACGAGCCATGAAATGGAAAGCGACACTGCTGCGATTGAGTCTCAGGCGAATATCCACTCCGTTCAGCAAATACGTGTCATGCAACCACATGTCCAAATGCAAACGATCCATCAGTTCTAAACTACGACCTTGCAGGATTTTCCTTCGACGGTCGTTAAAACCCACATTGTGAGGATTGTCATCGGCTGTCAGGGCTGTGTCGTTAAACGTGTCTTCACCTGCGGTGTCAGGTTTCCATACCACGCAAGCATCCAGATGAGTGTTCTTGGCCTCTTTTCCGTACGTCAAGAGATTTTCTAGGTACGCTCGGTAAGGGTAAATATCCATACTGCTGCTGACTAGTTTGTTATTCAAGTACAAATCCACTTCGCTGAACAAGGAATGCATGAAATTGTTGACGGGAGCTACTCTGGCATCGGCTCCCGGATTGGTGTTGTCGGTTTTGATCACTTTCAGTTTCAGATACAAGTAACTGCTATTCAGATCGATGTAATCTTCGGGTTGTCCTTTGATTTCAGACTCGATGGGAGCTGAATCTGTCAAAGAGGAGACAGGATGAAATTCGACCCATTGGGATTCTTGCATTGTCATCATGGTGGGTGGCATAGCAAACAGATCTAGTTCCGACGTGGAACAAGCACAAGACTTTCGGTGCATCATTTTCTTTTTTTTAATAATCAAAAACGTCTAACTCTCGGACGGTTTTTCTTTTCTTAGTCTCTCTAGCTCTAGGGGTGTGAAGTCCTCTGAATGGGTGTTTTCGTCGTCTTTTTCTGCCTTGTCCTTGCTGTCGCGTCAGGGAAGCAGGAATGCCTGACTCGGCATTGTCCAGGGCATTTATAGGAGTTTCTCGCCGACCCAAAATGTCTTTGCCCGTTTGAAGCAAGACATTTTTGCCTGCTCTCAAGAAAGCTTCTTTGGGGTTTTGTTTGTCAATGATGACATTTTGGAGAAATTCTTTACCTTGCGTCAACGCGGCATATTTTAAGGCGTGCAATCCCCGTGTCACCATCGGTTTCAAAACGGGAACCACTGTACGAAAGGCAGATTTGAGCATATCACCTAAACCATGTCCTCGCTGTCGAGCGACTCCTTAGTACACAGGATGCATGACTGACAAAAAGTTAGAGTAATCGTTTTCGAAAATGGAGTTTCACTGTGACTTTCCCTTTGGTGAATGGAATATTTTGTCCCAGATCTCCTTTTATAGTAATGCTGACAGTGTCGAAATAAGATTTACTGACGGGCAAATAGTGAGGATGTACAAATTCGCGGTGAACGTGATAGGTGTTTCCACCTTCGTCGTGAGCAGCCGTGGCAGAATCCACTTTGAAAGGAATGACACGCAGTAACGGTACGGAGGTGTGTCCCACCACGTTGTACTCCACCACATCGGAGTACACAAACATCAAATTCAGTCCTTGGTTCACTTCTACAGGGAATCGAAAATATTTCGCAAAATCCAAGTTACCGGTCATGGCTGGTATTTCGTTTCTCATCTTGACCAACTTTGGGTCTCCACCCAAAATGTCATACAATTCAGGACAAAATGTAATGGCCAATACTTTGTCCTCTGAAAATTTCATCATTAGGCGACGAGCTATTTTGTAGTACTCGATCGTGACACTTCTTCTGGCTTTCTCCAAGGCTTTACCAAACGTGAAATTGAACCTGTCAGCAATGGTGTTCACCAAATGTTGACCACTAAAATAATAGCCCGCATTAATTTTTGAACAGATAAGTGGTTCGTTTAGTTTTGGGGTCTTGTGATTTCATAAAGCCAGCTACACTAGCGCGTTCATCCATGGCTTGTTGCACTTGTTCGTCATAAACTTCTACCGTAAAAGTGTTTTCATTTTCGACGATGTTTTTGATTTGTGTAGGGTGAATCATTTCCACCAAAGCCACTTCCCAATGGGCTTCGTGATCCAATTGGATGGCCTGAGGTAATCTGGACGAGAAACAGCACAAAGTGTTATTGGGAAACACCTCCATGAAACTGTCACTGGGTAACGTTAAGTAAAATTGGTTGTTCATAATTCCACAGTTCTAATGTCCGAGGAGTCACTGGAAGTCAGAGGAGTGTCTAAAAGACGATGGTTAGGGTGATTGTTGGAACAAACGTTGGACGCAAGACTCCCGTTGTTGTTGTTTCCGTTAGAGGAATATTTCAGAGACGGATTGGGAAGAAGGTAACCAATGCAACTGTTAAGTAAAATGGTCCACAATTGTTTGTCTCCTTGTTGCAAACTCAAATTGGCAATGGAAGCACCGATGACACAATACACCACAAAGATTTGGCAGAAAAAGACGATTTGCGTTTTAGGCACACGTTTTCCACACCACACCCACAAGGGTTGCTTTTGTAGATCTTGCAGAGAGGAACTGGGGGAAGGAGTGGTCACTTCAGTAGCTGAGGCTGTATTGAAGGGCATGAAGGTCACTTCTTTTTATAGTCGATGAGTTGCGAAGCGTCGATCCAAGAGTCAAAACTGGGAGGATATCCTTTCCAACGTACTTTGACTTCTTTGACACGTTGTTTTACCACTTTACGAGTTCTTCGATCGAGAATGCTTTCTATCTCGTACACGTCGTCTTCTCTTTTGGTCACACGTTGTAACTCGGGCAAGTAAAACGTTCCTTTTCATGTCTTCCAATTTATGGACGGGAGGATGACGGCCACGCACACGTTCGGTGACACGAAACAATTCAGTGGTCCAGTTGGGGAAGTAACCTTTGTCGAAAGTTCGTTTGGTTTTGCCAATGCGTACCCAATCTCCTGATGCCAACACTCCACCTTTCTTGGGGACAGTCACTGTTGGGGACGTACCAAACAGACTCTCGAAGACGGCCACTTCGTTGTCAGCAGTCACTTCTTGGGGGGCACGCCCAATGCTCCGATGGTAAGATTGGTTGTACGATTGGACGAGGTGTGGCAAGACGTCGATGTACTTGAGAGTGTGTTGATGCGTAAAATATTTCCAGATGCGTTCTTTCAAGGTGCTTTGAAAACGTTCCACGATGCTGGCTTTGGTTTCGGGATTCTCGGTGGTGAAAAAAATGAATGTCACGTTTCTTCAGTTCTTTTTGGAAAACTTGGTTCAGAAATTCGGTGCCTTTGTCAGTTTACCATCGAAGAGAGTGACGCCCGCTTTGTTTCAACACCAGTTGGAAGGCTCGCACTAACTCACTGCTCGATTTGGAAGTCAATGGTACGACCCAAGCAAATTTGGAAAAGACGTCGGTGACACAAAATAAATATTTGTAGCCACGATTGTAGGTGGCCAAATGAGAGACATTGGCTAAATCGGCTTGCCATTGGTGATCGATACCCTCTACTTGGGTACGACTTCTGGAAAATTTTCGTCGAATGGGTTTGTGTAAGGTGTACGTGGCTTGTTCTTGTAACCATCGTTCCACTTGAGGTAAACGGATACTTTTCAGTCGAGTTTTGGCAGCACGACACAATTTCTGAACTCCTCCGTAACCTGCGGCATGGCCTGGATCGTAGTAAATGCTGGCTAACACCATCTCCATTTTGTAATAAGTGATCCACTCTTCACTGATGCTACTCTGAATGGGACGAGGGGGTGGTTTCGAAACGGTTTTACGTGTCCGATGTGCCACGGGTATAGAAGTGGAAGGTAGCGGTGGTTGTGGTGGTAATGGAATGGGTTTGGTTTTCTTTTCTTTTTTCACTTCTGCTTTCCCTTATTTCTTTTACACTTCTGTCGAAGGTGGAGTGGACATCATCTTTTTAACCCAAGCTTTACGTTCTTCTCGTTGCGGTGTAAGGGAAGGGGTCAACAAGGACGCTGCAATCTTACTAGGGATGGGAGCTGCTGACGGTGTTTGAAAGACTTCTCTTGCCTCTTCTTCCTCAGGCAACCGTGGGGCTGCATCTGTCTTGACCACTGGGAGTGATAGTGGTGGTGGTAGTGGTGGTGAACTTTTCATCAGGGCCTTAAAATCTTTCAGAGTGGGTTGAGCTGTTTCGTCTAAAGCTTTTTGGTGAAAGAGTTTCAGTCTTTGTAACAACTGACCGTACCGTTGCGATTTTTCCGTTTCTGACAAATCGCTGCGATCCATCAAGGATTGCAATTTGTGTTGTAACTATGACATCTCGGTCAAATGAGGATTGGGAGGTAAATGCGGGGTCCGTTGTTCTTGCCAACGACGGTATTCCATCCATCGTTTGTAACGGACTAAAGCTAGTTTTCGTCCTTCCATCAGATTTCAAGGATCACGTCTGTGATCTTTTGACTTCAGTGTCCTCCTTTTATCTTCTTGGTCTTTTAACTTGAAATTAGGGCGGTTATAATATGTCCCATTGCACTCAGTATAGGTTTCGCTACATTGGTAATAAGTCCTAACAGTGGTAAAAATCCTCCGCGTTGGACCAACATCTTTTTCTTTTGACGAATGGGTATTTTCTTTTGGACCATTTGGCGAAGAACGTGTCGATGTTTGGCTAAGCAATTTTTCTGATGTTTAGTCAAAGGTATTGTGCCTTTCAAGACGTTCAGACAACATTCGCTCACCGTATCGATGACATCTTTGGAGGCAGTTTGAATGAGTTGTTTTCGCATGGGTGGAGGAGCTTTGGACAGGATAGACAACATGTCCCAATGTTTGACTAAACGAGGAGGCAGACCTTTCCTTTTCTTTCCTTTGGGAATAGAAGAAGGATGTCTTTTTTCGGGTGACATCTTTATTTGTTGATTCCGGGACACACACCAAAAATACACTAACGTCGATGACTTGCCACACGGTGTTAAATCCTTTTGGGGGGGACTATCGCTTCGTCATAAAGGTTACGATGTGTTTTCCAAAATCGCCAAAGAATCCTCATCTTTGGCGGCTCCTCTTTTTTTTTGGACGAGTGTGTCTTTTCTAGGGGTGACGTCTATGTTTGACTGAGTGTTTTTACGGATGACGAAACTGTCTTTTTCTTTTTCCTTTCTGGGCAGGAGAACGAGGATGAGGAGACTTCTTTTGGTGCACAAAAAAATACACTGAAATCCATGGCTCGACATGCGCCTTTTTATCTTATTTTTTTTGGAGCCTGTCCTTTACCCTTGTGACAAAATCATTGGCTATCTTATCGATTGTCTTTACGTCGTATCAACTTGGTGACAGGCAACACACGTCGTGGAGGAGTTCGCAACGGACTAAATCGGGACAGTTCTTGCTTGGACAAATCCAGTAAACTCTGTAACACACCCGTTCTCTCTTGGACTTTGATTTTGGGGGCAGGTACTTTGTGAGCAGCGGCCACAGCCGCTAAAGAGGAAGAGGGTGTCACCGCTGGAGAAGTTTTTGGAGACACTCTCTTGCGAGTAGAAGCTGTTTTCTGTGGACTTTTCTTTTTCTTTTTCTGAGGCTGTGACCTGGTCTTGACACCGTTGCTCTTTTTATTTTTCTTCTGGGTACGTTTGGGCGTGGTTTTTTCTTGGGGACGACTTTGGGAGCATTAGGATCCCATTTTAAGAGGGAACGAATGATGACACCTCCTAGAGAACCGCTACCTCCAGTTTTCAAAATGATTTGCTTTTTGGTTTGAGTGTCGATGCGAGGATCGGCTAGTTGCGTCAAGGCCCCTTTGTTTCTCTCAAAAAAACGTTTAGTTTGATGTGGAATCTGAATGATGCCTTGCAGTAATTGACGTGCTGTCACGATAAACCATCGTAAGACTTCTTTGAGACTAGCTTCTAAGACACGAGCACGTATTTGTGGATTTTTTTCGCGACTGATGCCATACAAGGCACGAATCAATTTGATGGGAAGATGAGACTGAAGGGATGTCATGTTGACGATGTGTGAGACAGAGCCAAAGTGACCGAGGTTTTTATAGACTTTTTTGGTGATTGTGATTAAGTCGACGAAGGGGACGTGTACACGACAGGCCCTCCGTCTTGGCACCAGTGGTGAAACAGATGGGTACGAAATCGCAAATAATCGTGAGTGGTGGGTTTTAAATCTACGAGTAAATAAGCGTGTGGGGTTTGAGTGGCATCGTCGTACGCATTTGTCAGCCAAGGCGTTCCTAACTGTTTGGCTAAGAATTGTACTTGCGATTTATCTCTAGGGCTTTTAAAACAACACCACGTAATGAGCATTGAGACTGATGGTACGATGGGCTTTACTTTGTTGAAACAAATTTTGTGTGATGTAACTGACACTGGCATTACGATGATGCCCTTTGCGCGTAAACCAGAGTTTAATTTCTTCTTCGTCTTTTCCTAACATGTCGTCAAAAAAAACCAAATGAGTTTGACTAGGGTCAGACACGATCCCGTCGTCCTCGCTAGAAATGCCTTCCACAAAGACGAAGGAATCGCCTTGACTTTCTCACAGAAGGCTGTACGCCGATTGCCACTCTTTGTAACACCACACGATGCGTTGAGGGGGACGATCGATCAAATGATGTTTATGTTCGATCAAACGTTTGACAAATTCGGTTTTGCCTAAACCGCTCGGTCCGGCAATGAGCATGTTAAAGGGATGGCGAAGATACAAGGCCTCCCAACTAGTCCGATCTACGTGTTCGTCAATGATTTTGACAGTGGAGGAAGAGGAAGCAGAGACAGTAGAGGTAGCCATAGTAGTGTAAGAAATGTCACTTTTGACACGAAGACAGACAAGACAAGAGGTTTTATACTTTTTTCAGGACACGTTTATTGTCATCTTTAATGGTGAACAACACGAAAGACAAAACTACATAAAAGCCAAATGGTTAAGTACATAAATAAAAGACACATCAAAACGATCATAGTAAAATATAAACAAGTTTCTGTACAACATTTGTGATGATCAAGAGTTGAAATCGTAGGGGTAATGTGTAATGTTCTGAGAGTCTCTACACTCCTTGGCACAATCACACAAGAGTCCTCCCGGAATGGCCTTTCAGCGATGTCGATCACGGTCCTGTCCTGAAGAGAGTGGTTTTCCTCGGTCACGACTTCTTCTTCTTCTTCTGGCACTGTCACTAACACTGGTTTAAAAGTTACTTTTTTTCACGGAACGTTTTAATTTTTTAGGATTACAAATCTTGGGCATAGTGTGCCACTTCTTTTGTCCAAGCCTCAAAACCCCAACTTTTCCAGTCACGTACATCTTTCCAGTGAGGGTGTAAGTCACAAGCTACACACACGTCGTCGTACACATCTTCAGTGCCTAAATGTTGACGAATCTTGTTTTCCCGTAGAGGTTGAGAAGTATCAAGATGAAAGGGCAAAGCTTTGAGCAGAATGAGTCTCTCGTGTACATTTAAAGGGGCCACTTTCATGTCTTTTGGAGTGGTAGGTACTGTTCGTAAAGAGTCCACAAGGAATCGGCTGGTAAACTAAATCCCAGAAAGCAAGTCACTAAGACACACACTACACGTCGACCCCAGTTCAATGGACACAGTTCTCGTAATAGGTGTTGGTAATCCTCCACTGTTTGAATAGTGTCATTGATTTCCTTCCACGGAATCTGTTGTATCACGAATGATAAAGGTCGTGGCATAGTAGTCTGTTTTTATACCTCTTTTCTCTTACCTCAATCACTTCTCCTAGAGCGAAAGTAATGAACGTAGTGAGTAATTTCTGACCAGTGCCATTCCAGGAAACGGTCAAGAATGTCAATAAAATCGTCAAATGTAAATGGTCTAAAGCGAAATAGTAGAACTAACGCACCCTTGATCCAGAGAAATCGGACTTGTTTGTTGACTTTGGTCAATTTCCTCTTGTGAATTTCTCGACACAAAAGTTCTACAGTCACTAATTGAGATTTGGCTCTGGCAAGTTCCTGCCAAATGTCCTTGTAGATCTTCTCTTGCAATTCGATTGGTAATGTTTGAAGATTATTTTCTACATGGAGTTTAAATACTTGTCTAGGGTTGTCGAACGTTTGACTCCTAACCAATCAGCTGGTTTCTTACACGACATGGTATGCCCACTTCAATGACGAGGTCCCACTAAAGGTAGGTAGTGACAATCTGGAGACCATCGAGCATGTTCCAGGCAAGCGCAATCTTTCTTCTCCCACTCGTGAAGTGACACACCACAACTGAAGCACTTGACTTTATCCCCTTCGCCCAAGTAGATAAATCCAGCTCTAGCTAATTCTTCGGGGGTAGGTCCTTCCAGATATTTTGACCATTTTCGTCTTTCACAGGTTCATTTCTATGAGGATACGGTGAAATATGCAGGAGCCTGCTCAGTTTTACATGACATCCGTAGGGTGGTAGCCGCATGGTTTCATTAGGATGACATCCACCATAAAAACCAGTAAAGTGAAAAGGTGTACGATAACGAGTGGCATCGCTTTCGCATCCATCAGGTTTGACACGCACACCATCACTTTCCATGGTAGGTATGGTAGTAGTAGTAGTTATAGCAAAGTTCCCATGATGATGTGGTACTAAATCGCTAAGGTCATAGCGTACGGCATCCCTGCCATCGCAAGGCACAGCATCGTACTCGAGTTCACTCTTGCTTGATACCTGCTGTGGGAAAGGATTCATTTTTGTCGCTTGGCGTTTGTAGTGACAATGAACTATCAGTCTTGGACGTTGTCCCTTTTTATACTAGTCGTAATGAAGTCTCAAGTTTGTACATCATTCTTTTTTTATGACCAGTTTTGGAAGTCTTCCTATCTTTCTTCTTGGACATCGGTACTACCTTCTCTAAGGTACCGTCATACCTGAACCGTAGTGTGATGGGTAGAAATTCCATAGAAAGGTAAGGACAATGCGGAGAATATTGAGTATGTCCCAGAATAGCTGAATCTTTATAGATACATCGATCCATACGTACCTTCAGACCACAACTGAAACACTGTACTTCGTATCCCAATCCAGTCTCAGGACCCATGAAGACAAACCCTGTTCTAGCTAAAACATTCGCAGTAAGTAATCCTTCCCTATCCGTGGGCAATTTTTGAAACGTTTCCAGTCGACTGGCACAACTGCAATAATCAGGCAAGAAAACAGGAAAATGGTATGGTTTGAACTTGGAGTTCTCTGTGGGTTTCTCACTCGATTCTTGCTGTGTCGAAGTTATCCTTCTTGTTGGTGACTATCGTCCTGGAACCATTTTTTTTATACCAACGTGTCCGTACGGTAAAGTGAAGTGATTGGGAAGCCGTACTCGCTTCTGGTACACGATTTGATAGACTTTTTCCAAGGGCAGGCAGACGATTTGGTGTGTGGGCAAACGTACAATCTTGTGCGGTTCGTGGGTGGTCAGTTTAAAATTTCCATCCTCTTCAGACTGCAAGGCTTCTTTCAAGACGCCAAAGTTTACCAGTTGACTGGTGCGATAATTGAGAGTCAATCCTTTCACTTTGCACTCCGTGTGTACTTCTCCTTGAGGGTTACGGTATTCGTAGCCGTAATTTTTGGGACCACCACTTGCAAAACTTAGAATCTTGTCGTCGGGATGCTCGTACGTCCAGGCTCCTAAACGGTCTCCTTCGATGACAGGGTGAGGTTGACCCAGGCGATCAATGTAGATGCAACTGTCCGTGTCAAAATACAGCACACGATCTCCTAACAGTTCTAAAGCTTCGTACAGTTTTAAGCGAGCGTGGGCTGTCACGTAAGCCGCAATGATGACATTTCTAAATTCGTCGGCTTCTACAAAGTCCAGTTCTTCTTTGTAGTTGACTAAGATCAAGTCCTCACGAAGGACGTCTACGTGTTTCATGTATTTGGTTTTGTCGTGAATCATCTGAAAGTAGCAGTAAGGTTCTGTCAAATACTCCGTCTTGGGTAAACACGGTCGTTGTGCCATTTTACCCCACAAACAATTCAACATCACTTTGGCAAACGATCGCCTTCCTTCGTTTTTCTCGACGTGGTCTAAATTGATGCCTTCCTGCTCCCAATATTTCTCTTTGAATTGTTTTTGGTCTTCGGGAGTGTGGCAGCAGGAAGGATAGCGTCGTCTCGTCGCTCTTGTGGTACTTTTGTGTCTTGGGAAAGTGGTAAATTTCGTACACTTCTGACAGTTGGTATCCCAAGTCCAGAGCTTTAAACAATTCCACGCTGACCCACGTTCCCGTCAAGGCGCGTTCTTCTTGAGTGTGCTGACAAGGTTGGTCTTGGTTGCACATTTCAGCACAAGTACGGCACAAGGGAAACATCAGTTTTCCTTGGCAATGGTGGGGTAAAACGGGATGGTACAAGTTCTTGGGAGGCAAGACTTTACATTTGATCAATCCTTCATATTGTCGAATGTTGTCCACGTCGATGTGTTCCGTCAGCAATTGTGGATGCCCTGCGGGAAAGTGACAATATTTGCATACGTGCGGAGACAGAGAACACACGTCCAAGTATTTGATTTCCTCTCCTTTCTCTTCGTCGGCTTGGTATAGCAAACAGGTGGGATTCGTCCGTCCTCCGTACAAACTGTCCCTTGGGTTCAGTGGGTCCACCAGCTTGTAACTTTCCACGATGCGCTTAAACTCGGGATCGGTTTTCAATCGCTGATAGTACTCGTGTTCCCACATTTCTATCACTTGGTCTCCTTGCTCTTCTAACTTCAAGCGTCGCTGACAAGTGGCCTGGTACAAGTCTTCCATGGTCCGTTGTAAAAACTGATTTTTAGTGTTACGTTGAGGGTAACAGATAGGACATCCGTGAAATAAGCACCCGTTAAACTCGTACACGATCTTGGGGTTTTCTAAGTCCCAGCCGTCTACTGAATACCTTCCGATGGTCTTCTCGCCTCCTCCGTTGCGAGCATGTTGGATCCATTTGTCTTCCTTCTCACACAAGTAATGTAACCAACGTAGGGCTTTGACCGAGTATTGACGTTTGACAAAATTGGTCGTTTGAGGACTGATGACAGCTAGGGTGTTTTCGGGCATGAATCGTTGACGATACACTAAGGAACACGCTTTGGCAATGGTGCAAGCTTCTTTCAAAGGATCGATCTCTCCGTGTTCCATGAACAGTTCTCGAAATTTTCCACAGCAGCGACGTAAAATGTCTACGTCGGAACGACAATATTTTAACATTTCTTCTTGAAAGTCAAAAGGGTCCGAAGCGTGAATCTGGTACCATGCGTAGAAAGCTTCTCGCTGTTCGGTACGCATGTTGTCGGGGTCGTAGTAGTGAGCCTCAGGCAAATGGGGTAGAACGGCGTGTTGATTGGCTTCGGTATTGAAAAAGTGTGGAAAATAGCCTTTGGCCATTTCTGTCATGCCAAACGTTTTAGGCATGCGGCCCAAAGGCATAGCCAAGTAACTCATTGAATCTTTAAACTGTACTTGTCCCACTTGCATGGAAATGATTTTGACTCCGTTCAAAGTTACTTTCGGACGTTCGGTACTTTGTTCCGTTTAGTATCTCAACAGAAATTGTCCATCGTATCCTGAGAAATTGTGAGCCATCACCGTGGCATGGTGATGACAATCTCCGTAACGTTCGATATCTTCTTGGCTCCACGTTTCGTCGATAGGGTCTAAGATCCATTGGGCAAAATCGGCCAGTGTGTTCGGTCCTCGAAAGATTTTTTCACGTCCTCCAGGAATCTTGCTGCAGTAAGGGCAATGAGTCAAGATAGGCTCTTGGATGCACTTCTCGCACGCTCGGTGAGCCACGCAGAAATTAGGAATGTGAATGCCAGTCTCTTGCATGCATTCGAAATCGAAAAAGATGAAATTCCCTTTCTTCTTCTGGTCATTCTCTTCTTCTTCTTCATGTTTGGAATGGTATTTTTGAATGTAGCATTGGTGTTCCAAGTCCACGGTTTGGCGACAAATGTGACATCGCTTCTTTCCTGAACAGACGTGCGCCTTGGCACTGTTGGTACGTATGCCTTGTCCACAAGTAGGGCACAATCTCAAGAGCTGACAAGCACATTTCTGCTGTGAACTTTGCGTCTTTAGGTGTTGTTGGTAACAGGCAGGACTGACAAACGTGCGCTGACAAGCAGAGCAATGCACTCGTTCTTGTCCTTCGTCCAGACAGGGTGTAGAAGTTAAACATCCTGAGCATTTCGATCCACAATGCTTGTGTTGCTCTCGATTGTTATAGCCATAGTCACATTTCTCACAGTAATAAGTGTATGACAGGAATGCAGTGATACTGGTAATGGTATCAAAATGTTCATCGTGATGATAGACGTGAATGTATTTTCCGTCTTTAAAATCTTGACCTCGAAACAACAGAGGTCCGCGCACTTCTTGAGGGTGAACTTTCAAGGTGTAACGTGGAGCCAAGACGTCTTGCAACTTTTGCATTTCAGGAATGCCACAGGGTGTGTCTTTAGCTAACCCCGCTTGCTGTAACAGGAGTTCTGCTTCTTTTCGTTGTTTGGCTCGGTCCGATTGTTGAATAGTTTTCCAGGCTCTTTTCCATTCTACCGTATCGTTCTTGTCGGCATACGTTTGTCCCACCACGATGGCACGGGCTAAACACATCTTGTCTTTTGGATTGTTAATTTGGACGAGACTACGCTTGAGGTTACGCAAGTTGTCTACCAACATCAACTTTTTTTTACCTGTCCCTTGGGGAAGAGACACGTGGGTCATGTACAGTGTCGCTTTTCCGTCCGTAATGTGAAATTTGTCGTTGGATTGTTGTACGTGTTGAATCTTGTTCATGATTTTGGAAGGTGTCAATTCTGTTGGACTGCTAAACTCGATCCAAACGGGAGACTTCAAATTGTCGTGATGAATAGAAAGTCTCAAGCGATCGTCTTCTTTGGCTCGACATTGCTGTTTTAGTGTGGTTAACAAAGAATCCCACACATCGGTGATGAACCCTTCTGCTTTTTCCAAGGGTACGTCAGACTTGAAATCTTTAAATTTCACTGCGTACGTGTAGGCCGTGGTTCTAAATTTTCTGGAAGAGCGTTTGTCCGTCTCCCGAATATGGTAGTACTTTTCAGGGTTTACGGGTGGTAATGGACTTTGATTTGGTGTAGACTCTTTAGGCTTCGATTCTGGTTCACTCATCTCATCTTCAAAATCGCTGGTATGAATTTGTGCCAAGACTTCAGCTACTGTGCGAGGCGATAAATCACGTTTCTGCCTCTTACTTTCTTCTTCTTCTTTCTTTTCAAAATGATGCGATCGTTTCATCTTGACGGCAAAAAGTCAAATGACTACCTGTGAAACACCATGAACCCCTATATATCTATGTCAGACCAGGGCATATATAAAGGGCTAGTGACTCCCTCTCAGTATTCATTTCGCTCTCAAGCCGACCAGCACAATGGAAGAACCCACACAGATCGAACTTCTGATTAGAGCATTGCGAGGTGTGATAAGAAAGTTCTCTTCAGACAAGCCGACGGACTACTCTCCTTCCTTTCGAGATAAAAGTCAAGATACTTGCTATATCTGTCAAAAGAAAGGGCATTGGGCTACAGAATGTCCAGACTGTCAAAGAAGCAAGGCCAGTGTCAAAAGAAACAAAAGTCAAGATACCTGTTATCATTGTCAAGAGAAAGGACATTGGTCTTCAGAGTGCCCTAAGAAACAACAGGAGCAGGAGAAGGAGGAGGAAGAAGAAGAACCCCGACACGTTCAGAAAGAGAAGACAGAAAAGAAAAGAAGACGAGAAAATGTGAGGAAGAAGAAGAAGAAGAAGAGGAAAAAAGTGTAAAAGTGAAGAAATTGAAAAAACAGAGAGAGTGAAAGAAAAAAGAGACAGAAGAAATCTATGAACTTTTTTAAAAAGTGTTGTGTTGTGTTATGTTGTGATATTGAATTGTAAAAATTTGTAACAGAATAGACCAAACTGAAAAAACGTAAGTGTCTCTTGGTTTTCATTATTTAGAAATAATAAGGACCTACACTCATACACTCACAACACGTACATCATGGGGTTAAAGAAGGGATTTTGAGTTTTAATTGATTTTTGGCAAAATGAATAGTCCCTCTTTTCGAGAGTATTGGGTAGCCCTGAAAAGGACTGTTGAGTGTTTGTTTTTTTCCTTAGAACAAACTCAGGAACGAGAATCAATTCGCTTTAACTGTCTTAAGCCTTTGCCACGGCCAAGGCCTACTTGTGGACTTGCTCCTGTCAATGATCTAGTAGATATCACTAGGGGTGGTATCTCTGGTGTAGTCACAGGGTTAGGTTGTTTGGCTCGGGAAGGTCTTTTTCTCTTGGGTCGTAATAAAGAAGTCTGATACATTTGTTTCAGACTTCTTAACTCGGCCAAAATGTCCAAGAGTACCGTGACCGTTTGACTTTCGCTGTTCTCCTTCTCTCCTAGACTTTGTTTCTTCTCTACTGCTTCTTCTTCCTGTTGTTTCCTTCTTGCCTCTTCTTCTTCTTCTCGCTGTTTCTGTTCAAGAAGAAATACTTGCTCTGCTTCTTTCTGCTGCTGTAAAAATTTCTCCAATTCTTCTCTCTGTCTTTGTTTAAAATCGTCGACACGTGGTAAAGAAGGAGAAAGTGGCGAAGGTACTGGTACCGGAACAAATTCTTGGGAAGAAGATAAAAATCTACTAAATCCCAGTTGAAATCAACCTCTTCGGGAAGTAGCACTGTGTTCACTTTGGTAGCTGCTGCTGTACCATTACTTCTCGTCTCCACAGCCGGTGCACCCCAATTCATTGTCTTCTTAGGTTCCGTCATGTTTCACAAAACACTACCGCATCGATTCACTGCGCACAGACGCTAGTGTGCCTATATAGGAAATGTGACGTCACAGGTAGCTCTCTTCGGATTGGAAGACAGACTCCGCGAAGTGACTGAATTTTGTAACGCGTGTTGGGATTGGTGAACCCTTTCAATCCGTTTCGATCCGGTCTTCCACTATAAATAAACGCGGTTCACTTCATTCCCTTCACCTGTTCTCGTCACAGAGAAGATGTTGATCGACGTAGAATCCTCTACTTTGGTATCCTCAATGCTGTTCCGTACAGACTTACCCATGTATGTGAAAACAAAATGGACTGTCATCCGGATCACCGGGGCCACTCTTTGGAAAAGAAGATGTTATGTGGAAAGACAAGGCTGTCTTAAGCGGACTCTCATCTACGGACCAGAAGTGAGACACAGTTTAAGACAAACTTTGAGAAATTTGAGGAAGATAAGAAGACCTATGCGATGTCCTGTATGTTAACAGAATGGTGTTAACATCACATAACAAACAACGGCCCTTTTCAGGGCCACTTCCAATGCCTCGAAAAGATCTTAATTTTCATTTTATCTCCACCCTAAACGAATATATATAAAACCCTTCCTCTACTAAAAAACACGAACGCTCTTGATTCGTGTTTGTCTATACCCCTCTCTCAGGTAGCCTGACGTCACAGTACTTCTCTTTTTGCTACATTGTTACCAGTATGACGTCATGCCACCTGGCGCTTATCGCTCTACAAACCCACAGTCTCCTAGTAGCCGCTCTACCAAATTTCCATTGACGCTATACAGGCCCAGGGTGTTCTAGTCCCTCTACCCCATTTTTCCATTGACGCTATACAGGCCCAGGGTGTTCTAGTCCCTCTACCCCATTTTTCCATTGACGCTATACTGGCCCAGGGTGAGATTTTATTTCTTGAGGCTATACTGGCCCAGGGTGAGATTTTATTTCTTGAGGCTATACTGGCCCAGGGTGTTGACCTACTTTCTTGAGGCTATACTGGCCCAGGGTGTTGACCTACTTTCTTGAGGCTATACTGGCCCAGGGTGTTGACCTACTTTCTTGAGGCTATACTGGCCCAGGGGGGGTCTGTAATGCTAATTCCCATTGAGGCTACGGTAACCCACTATACTACTTATGGTTTCAAAGCCCAACAGAGATTCTATTCATCTCGTAGTTTGGCGTTATGTGACACTGGCCTAATTCACTAACATTTTTAATAATTATGAAGAAACCCAATATATAAAACAATTCTATCACATAGCGTGAACGTATGCAATTCTATAATTGACATGCATCTATCGAAGATTGCTCACATAAATGTTATTTATGTATATTTTTCAACACACAATACCTGATTTGGTTGGACATGGCACGCTACGAGATATTTGCCAAACAGGTTTTTTGTTTCTTGATCCGAAAAGTTATTGGTGTCTTTTTCAACACAAAATCAATACTTGGTTTGGTTGGGTAGAGCACACTGTATGATATTTTTGCCGCACAGGCTTTTTGTTTGTTCAGGAGGCCATCCGATAAGGGGACAGCCTCTCTATAAAACTCGTTGTATTGTGATAAGACGAGAATTTACTATTCAAGTGCCCTGGTTGTGGTGAAAATCAGCGACCAGAGAACTCAGGAACCAGGTTCCCCACTACAGGTACTTAGCGCGTGCAGTAATTAGTAAACCAAGCTCATATAGTTCGCGGCAATGAAACACGTGTAATTTTTGTTCATACATAATGTATAAACATTGTACTTCACACAGTTTTGAGACAACACGAGAGTCCCAACCATGTAAACCTACCGCGTTAATTCCCGTGCTTCCCACAATCACCCTTTATTACTAATCGCAATTTTTCTAGCCGGGAAACAAACATATAACAACAATGCACCAGCAATGTACATTTGAAAATAATACTAGTCTTCGTCACAGCTAAAAATGACATCTGTTTAATAACACGGTAGTATGCAAAATGGGAAAATGAAAATCTTGCGCGCACGTGCACATGAAGGGTTAAAGTTTAGGGATTTTACACTTTTGTCGGTTAATACAAAACAATCAAGTTAAACTCATATGAAATGGTTAGTTTATGAAAAATTATGTGTAGATTATTTACTAGGATTTATTAGGAATAATTTAAATGTGAAAGCATACGACTGCTCAACTATTACGCAGACACCTAAGGACTGGCCATTTCAGAGGAATACTTCGAAATGAAAATATAGCAGCCCTCCAGCAGTTGTGTGTGTGTGTGTGTGTGTGTATATATATATATATATATATATATATATATATATATATATATATATATATAATTTTAAAAATACAAATAATACTATCATACAGGATAGAGAACTTTTAATTCGTACTCTACGGAGATTCGAAACCAGGTCCGCTAGTAAACGGCAACCCATCGCCTTGCCTGCATGCACCAGCCCATATTCCTTCATGACTAAGCACGCATCACGCATCATTTCTTTCATAGGAATCCGGAATGACTGTGTAGATAGATGAGAATTATTTATCAGGTCGTCATGCGAATGTGTCTGCTACGCACGAGTGCATATAACACCGATTCAGCGCAATCGTTCTTTGGTGATGCGTGCCTAGTCGTGAAGGAATATAGGCTGGTGCGCGCAGGCAAGGCGATGGGTGCCGTTTACCCGCGGACCTGGGTTCGAATCTCCGTAGAGTACGAATTAAAAATTATCTAACCTGTATGATAGTATTATTTGTATTAAAATAATTCTGCCTACTATTATCAAGCATTCTTCTGTAGAATCCTGGGATAGCACTTTCCGTTCTGTCATATATATATATATATATATATATATATATATATATATATATATATATATATACACCACATACATTAAAATATAACATGCATTTAAAGTGTTGGTATAAATCAATTTGATATACCAATACTATTGGTATATCAAATTGTGATCCGCCCATGGCGCAGTAATACGCATACATAAACATTCTCGCGAGCGTCTACAGTTGATTCTATATCAATGATCAATTTCCCCACATAGTGACGTATGAAAAATAACGATGAAAAGTATTAATAATCCCCGTTTTCTAAATTAATTTAATAAGATACACATTTTCATCACAGTCCTTTCTGCTTTCTGTTCTCCCCTCCCCTCTCATGCATAACGGACAAACTGCGCAGAAATGTGGAATGAAAGAGAAAAGGAATTTGGGCTGGATTAAAACCTTGAAATAGAAATTACACCAAGTAACCTACAAGAATATGGTTCGTCCTAACGATACGTGTGCACTTTCCCTGGGATTTATCTACAGTGTTTATCAATGATACAATGTTGCAAACCAGTAAATTCCTCGGTTACGTGGTACACACACTGTGATATTTTTAATGTTATGTTTTTTGTTTGTTTTTTCTTAAACATACCATAATGTTCTAAAAAATCGATTATTATTATTTAAATCTCTCTCTCTCTCTCTCTCTCTCTCTCTCTCTCTCTCTCTCTCTCTTGACCATGGTAGCAAGATACGGGCTAAAATCTATGAATTGACGAACGTAGAAGAGTTTATTTTGTGTCATTCCACGATATATCTGGACTTAATAATGATGGTAAAAGTTAAGTCAAACCGACCAAAGGATGAGAGAGAGAGAGAGAGAGAGAGAGAGAGAGAGAGAGAGAGAGAGAGAGGGTTATGGTCGGTTGTACTGTTGCTAAAGCAGAATAATGACTTAGATCAACTGTAAATATATTAAAATATATTAGTTTCTATTCCACATTAATTTCCATGCGCCGGTATGTGAATGGCGTTCATGTGAATGATGTAGCTATCCCCGTGTAAATAGTGCTCTACTGTACTTTTATCATTAAAACCATCTTTCATGTTTAAATCATAAGTGTGTATTATATTGATAAAATCAATGTGGAGAAAAATAGAAACCAAGAAAAGAAAACAATCAACTTATCAATATGCAGAGGTGATTGTAAATAGCCACCAAATGCATAGAACTACTTTTTGTGGCGGACTCAGTCGGGGATATGAGGAGTTCATTCACTAGGTCAATACACAGCTGCTTGTAGTAAATCTGAACTCCGTTCAAAGGGCAAATATATGTATTTGTATGTGATATAAATAAAATATATGTACAGTATGTACGCTGTATCAATGATATACTACTCGTTGTATAAATTTTTCATTAAAAGGAAACTCAGCAAGCTTCGTTTCCTTTAAATGAAAATTTTATACATCTCGTGGTATATCATTGATACAGCGTACATACTATACAGCTCTGAATGATATAGAAAGAACAAATTATTTCCATTATATTGGTAAAAAAAAAAAACAAAAAAAAAAAAAACATTATTATGAAGTGAATAAGAAACAAAAAACTCCCAGCTCGAAAAGAAAAAACTTGCCACCTTTTTACCGCCTGATAATTAAATTATATGTCCCTTACGAACGAAGATATGATTTCTCGTCAGTAGTTCAAGCCCAAATCAGAAAAAAATATAAATCAGTTGTTTAATTGTGTCTATACATATGCAAAATAATACCAACCACGTCACATGAAATTTCCAAATAAACAGCACTTTCAGGTTTCATAAAGAAGCAATGCCATGCCGTGTAACCTAATTTTATTTGGTGGTAAGGTTTCATACCTCTGTAAGAACTTCTCAGTGTTAATAAAACCTGAATGCTTCTGAAATCTACAACACAGTTCATCAGAAGCAGAGGAAACATGCTTTAAATGTGTTCTAGACGAGTACGCTGCGATGCATTACACTCAACCCTGGAAGCCTTTTCCCCGAGGCGCCTCTCAGCTAAAATACCTTATTGCGAAATGCTACAGAGAGACGTGTTATCTTTTGTTATTACGGAATAAACAACTTTTAACTGCTGCTTTTGGTAATGCCTATACACAGGTATATTGCGAAATGATCACTACAACGTCACTTCCTCCCTAAAGTAATTTAGCCTTGCCTCTAGAGTGAACATTTCCTTTTAACACAAGGCCGGTGTAGTGTGTAGACCGGCAAGGAACAGATCGGTACTTTATCCGCATGTTAGTTTTTGTACAGGGTTTACTGCAATCTTTTGGAAACATTCACGACGGGAGAAACCTTGATTATTGATCTGGAATTGCACTTGGATATTGAACCGTAATCGGAATTTGTCTTCATATTTAGGATAGTTCAAAATAGACCAGTGACGTCATTTAATAGGCCAGCCCTTGGTTTGATAAACATCAAAACCTTTCCAGTAATTACTGGAGTGTAACGATGGCGTCAACCAAGGTGAAATCGCAACAACAGGTGAGAGAAAGTACTAATGATTTTAAATACTTTAAAGGATGTTGAAGTTATTGTTCATAAAATACAATATCAGTGGTGCAATATGCACCTACATATTGAGTCTTCGTAGTTGAATTTACAATATATATTCTTCTGTATTGGCACGGAAATATAAAATTCAATCAAAATGGCCGCTGTGTTGTTCCGTGCAAGCGTACATTAGTCATTCATCAAAATGTAAAAAAAAACCTGTTGTTAAGTAGATACTTTGTGCGTACATAACTTAGACCGAAGTGATTTAAAAAAAAAAAAAAAATGTAATTATGAGAATTCAAAATTAGCAGTTGTCCTTTTAGAAAAGAATTTTGAGATAAGCCATCTCATGAATATTCACAACTTGGTCGACATTGAAAGGTCGAATGCAACAAAGTAGATCTGCAAGGGATATTATTAATAGAATGTTCATGTACGAATAAGTTTGCATAACAGAAGTTTAAAATGTTTTAACGCAGCAGTCGATTTCCACGGAAGAACCTTGAGTGATTATTTTCTCAACCATTAACCATTTAGTCGTTTCATGTAAGAACAGATATTCCATGTTGAGCAGTGCATATTTATTTGCTAAAATCACTTGTCTTAGAAATCCATTTTTAGCATGTTGGACAAAAACGACACATTATAATAGGGATGCTTTTTTCAGTACAAAGAGAACCCTTTTTGAATAAAGGGGCTCATTTGCGACCGAAGGGCATGCTGTTACTTTTGTTATTTTAATGCATTGAAAGACGTGAAAGGTTACATTCGACAAATGGTCGTTGGTGCGAGGGGTCCTGCGAGGGAGAAGGGACAACTACAAAACCTGTCAGAAAACAATAGCCAGTTTGCTGTGGCCACAAATTAAGTGCATAACCATCAATTGTCTTATTGCCTCAGGAACTTGTCCGAGTCCAGTATGTTGGAATTTCACCTGACTAGGTTTTAGTGACCTTTTATTTACTTGTAGATAACATGAAAGTTTCTAGCAGCTCGAAAAACTAGGGATGGAAGAGTTAAAAATTGCTATAGTGACAGTCTTGGTATTTTTTTATTTAAAAATGCTTATTTTCATGGAGTCTTGATAGCTATGAAACTTCTGAGACTGTGGTACAATTGTCGATCCAGTGGCCAGGAGGGTTTGAATTGAAGGGTTGTCTTTATTGTACATTTTCCATCAAACTTGCACATTGTTTTTGTTTGTTGCTTTCTTTGCAAACTGAATATGGAGATTTTGCTTAAGAAATGAACTATTTTGGATTGCTGCAGTCCGGTGTTTTTGTTTTAAACCATCATATACTGCATTAATGGGAGTTTTAATTTTATTATTTTTGTATTCATTCTCATTTAGTTTTAAAATTGTCTTTCTGAATGGACTCTTAAACTTAAACTTGAGGGATTTTCTGTACAAGCTGATAGTTCTGTGCATGTACTATGTTGCACGTTTTATTTCAGAAACCATTGGCGACTCAATTGAATTATGAATTTGTCGGTTCCATTGACAAATATATCTGGTTGCATTTCAAACCCATACCAGTTTAAGATACTGTTTACAGTAACTGCAAAGCATCTTTCCTTCATCACCAAAATCAAGTAAGGTATAACGGGTCAAAAAGGTGCAAGTTAATGGCTCAAAATTTCAACCCAAAGTTCTAATTCGCAAGTAAATTTCGCAGAACAGTCACTGGTTGGCAAAAAAAGCCTCTAGCTCATTGATATCAATCACAGGGGCTCTGGTTTTAAAAATGCAGTTGCCCCCAAAATTTGCAACTTCAGTATTTTGTGGCCAATTTTCCAAAAATCAAAACATTTTCATAATACAGTACTATCCGTTAATCTCTACATCCTTGGGACCAAAGTAATATTGTTGACATAAGCGAGTATTTAGAAAATGTGGGGTGGGGTGGGGCTGAAAATTTCAATTTCACATACAAGTGAAATTTTCAAGAGATGACCTGTAGCCAGTGACTAGAATTTACACAGGAAAAAAACCCCGGAAATTATGATAAAATGAAGACAACTAGTCTTAAATACACTTGTATATTGACAACTTGGAATTGTGTAGTACACTGCAGTGTTAAATATACATGCATATGAAAAATCCATGAATTCAAATATTTGATCATATGTTAGAAAATTCATGTATCTGTCAAATCCCGTTAGAAAAATATATATATACAGTGGGACCCCACTATAACATGGTAGTTGGGAGCCATAGAACCCAATCGTGTTATGAACCGAACCATGTTATAAGCAACCATGTACAGTACCAACAGATTTGCAGGGTTAGTGGGGTGGGTGGGGGTGGTAATAAAATGGGTGCAGAAACCTGTGCTTCATTGGCATAATTACCATTTTAAATCAATGTATATTAAATGAGAAAACACCTGCAGTGATAAGAGATTGCATATATATTTCTTTATTCAGAGAACCACGCATTGGTACATACACGTGTATAGTTTATATATACATATCTAATCTATAGCATGAATAGAGTATCAACACCGTGTACTCACCCGTGAATCGAATCACATACATTGAATCCACAATACCAGTATTTCCATCGAAAATATCCGCACACAGATTTAAAATATTCAATAACTTTGTCACAGATCATTATGTGACTGAATTCAATGGAAAAATAAATAGGAAATATTACATACCGAATGATGGAACAGTACGTCCGAAGGTTAAAAACGGTGTTTGTATAAATTTCATACTGCTAAATTTTCTCATCCATGAATTGTAATTCTTATTGTTTGAAAAACTCAGTGATTTTCAGCTACTGTCACGTTTGCTCTTTGCAAAGTCAGTCATATTTCTTAACTGAAGAATTTGAACATGGTCAATATCTTGCGTCTCCATCCATCTCAAAGCACACTTTAAATATTTGACAGCTTCTGTTGCTGACGGTGGATTATCGTCAGGTGTGGTGTCCTCAATGTCATCAGAAGCATCACCATTGTCATCACCATTGGTGTTATGGAACATAATATTTTGAACAATTTCTGCATCTGAAACGTGATCTGCAACTGGGCAGTCATTATCAGAATTGAGCCATTCATTAACACGGTTGCGTGACTGCATCTTTCCTTTAAGAGTAAAAGCTTTACGTTTCCGTTTCCCGTTTTCCATTCAAAATGTCCACTAACAAACACTTTTATTTTTTTTATTGCTGTGGTTACTCTGACATCATTTGAGTAACCCCCTTGTGACAAAAGTTGAAGTATTTTATGTGTATGTTTTTTTCCATATGTGTGTGTGTTTCTTGTATTAATTTTATTAAATTTTGTTTTTATTAAATTTTGAGTAAGGGTTTGTACACCATTCAAATCTTTTATTTCTTGTAATATATCAAATTTCTGGAGTTATTTAATTCATAATCATAGTTTCCCATAAGTCTAAAGTTTAATAAATGCAAGCTAAATTAAATTAATTCATATTTAATTTGTATTAAGTATATTTTTATAGTTTTAATAAATAGATATCTATTATACTGTTTCTGCTTTGCGCATAGGTTGTTTGAGATCTTATTTAGGCACGAGCAGCATTCACACTACGCTTTCACGATCACGTGAACACTAGCTCAGGTGCCACGAGTTTCTTGTCTAATACATGAATCACAATTTTGATTGTGAATATAATATTAAGTGGCTATAGTTAGATTACTAATAATTTAATAATTCATTAAAGTAATACATGAATAATTGTTTAGTTTAGTCAATTTAATCGTAATCAGTAAATTTTGAAAATTTAACTATAATATTTATTGGTAAAGTTAAATTAATAATATTAAACTGTTTAATAAGTGTTCTTCGCATTCGTTTAAGTTGTTGAAACATTTCTGAATCATAAGTCTGTTTTCCATTGCATTAAGTCATCTTTTAATCCATACAGTATGGCGAATGTCCTTTCTCCCTGGTCACAGGAAGGAGTCTCAATATTGCAATTTTGTCGATCTGACCATTCTCCCTGCTCAACAGGAAGGAGTCTCATCATCGCATATTGTATTCCATTTCTTTTGTATGTATTTATTTTAATAATCTTGCTCCATGGCCTTAATTCAAAGTCCGTTTCGTTTCCGTTCGTTTGATTCTGTAATTCTTCCTGTTTATCTGACATTTTGGAATTGGGGGCTCCTGTACTGAGTAGATTGCTTACTGACAAGACGTTCCGTAATGTCTAACACCTATTAGTTTAAAAGACTACAGCAAGAATAATTGTCAGTCAACAATGGGGGTATATTTGTAGGAAGTGGACAACATTATTCACTGGTCAACTGATTACATAAAACTCCCAAGCCATGCGCACATGTTGGCGGCTTTCATTTCTTTGATTTATAAATCGTTGCCCCATAATTTGAACAAGTTTAGCTTGGCAGTTGACTTTGATGATGATCAATGTACTTAAATTAATTGATCTATAAATTCAGGTGAGAATCTTTTATCAACCGCCGCATTGTTTGATGCTTAGTTGTGTAGTCAGTTTAGAGAACATATCTCAGATATTGTTTGAGCAATGACTGTAGACGGAATGCATTGAAGACAAACATAAAGTAGACTTGATGGCTTCATTGCTTATGGATCAGTAATAATAAGATTAACACTTATGAGCTGTCATTTTTCAACAATAAACAAAGATCAAAGTTCTCAAAAGGCCCAGCCATTGGTTCAGAAACTCGTATTTCTGATGTTTATTTTGGCACAAAACTGTAAGAAATTGGTTAAATTAAAAATTTTTAGGAACCACGCCTTGATTGTTTTATATTCGAATCCATACGAGATTACCTCCCCAAAGAAGAAATGTTTTCCGTGTACGAGAATAATACATATATGATATTTCAGGAACCAAGCCAGTCGTCTTATATTCGAATTTATATGCAATCTCTTCTCCAAAATGATAATAAAACTTTTTACATATTTTATTTTTCGTACTTATAAGAATTTTTTTTTTTACAAGATAATAAGGTAAATGAAATTTCAGGAACCATGCCACGACCGTGTTATATCCGAATTCGTGTTATAATGGAGCGTGCTATAGCGGGGTCCCATTGTATAAAACAGTAGTTCTCGGTTGATCAATCTCCCATTAACAAGCACATTTTCGAAATAATTCACTGATATTAATCTTGTAGCACGTGGCTGTATAGTTGTTTATATGCCACATGTACATGTACTTTAAAGTGGCCTAGATTTGGGTCAGCTGGAGACAACCACCATGATGCTGAGGCTACCAAGGGATGAGACTATTCGTAGGGAAACTAAAAGTTTTAACATTTTTGCAAGATGTCCCACCTTCATTTAACTCAACGCCCAGATATCTATTGTTTCAAAATATTGGAACTTTAATTGGGGTTTTATACTGCACTTGGTAGCGATCGTAAGCATAAACTTTTTTGTTGCAAACAGGAAACTTTCACGGCACAATATATATGTTCCAATCACTATGAAAAATGAAACAATGCTTTTATATAAATTTGTTGCCGACTTTTCTGTGATTGAAGGTCTTCAGCCTGCTTTGATGAAGGTTCATGTGTTATTGAAGGTGCCACAGGGAGACGTGGATGCGAAGCAAGAAATGCAATATATGTTTCAGGGGTCACGCTACCAGGCAGAGTGGGCGACTAAGTCACCTAAAAAATGTAAACTTCGCCTTCTTCTGTTAGGAAAGCGAAAACGACTTCGCCCTGTGATTTTTTTTTTTAGAGGTACATTGACTAATCATACCTTTTCAGATACCCCCTCGCCTAGGCTGGTTTATTCTAGTATTGTATTGTAGCGAAAAGGTATTCTTCAAGCCATCAGTAGCTAGGCCTAGTTTTGATATCAATTATGCTGACAAACTCTTGCACATTCACAGGCATGTGTTTTGATAGCTGATTGACTATTAACCATTTCCTGAGTTGGCAACTAGGCTCCTATCACTACCCGATTTACACGTTATACTTTGACGATAAAAACATACAAACTTGTTTCGAAACATTAACAGTAGTATGTCTATAGCAATTTGTGTTTTAATAGAATCGGTGATCTGTATATTTTAACTGCCTCTTGTACACTATTTCATCACAAAATTAGTTTGAAACGGTAAGTGTTCCAGTAACGGGGAAAAAAATGGCAGACATCGCTATGTCTGGGAAGTACCAGTTTATTAGATTGTCTCTTTTCGTAAATCATCGAGCAAGTATATTCAGAAAAATAGACAATTCATAGAAAGCAAAGCCTAGGTATTATGTTATTTAAGATTTAACTTTAAAATGCAATTATATAGGTCAAAAATGTATGAGACAATGCTATGTTGTGGAATTCGTAGACAAATAAACAAATTTGCAATCCTATCATGGACTGTCGTAGTGAAGCTATATAAAGTTAGTGATTACATTACGGAAACCCCTCCTTCTAAAAATAGATGCACTCATGTCCGTGTTGATGCAGTTGGAAAGAAGGATTTAGTTCATATACCGACTATAAATGAGTCATGTGTGTAATTTTATGCATTTTAGTGTGTTATGTATGAATAGTTTTATCCACAACAAAGAAATGAGGACATGTGTGTATTTGCCCTCATGTACATGGTACAGGGGTTGCGTCAAACGCGTTTAGAAATCTTTGCAAGTGCCATTATGTGAACTTTTAAAAAGTATATAAAAAAGAAAACAAAAATATTAAAGAAAATTAAGGGTAGTTGATTAAGCATTTTTACCAACTTGCAATTACAATAATGTAACCTAGTTACTCAGTTAAATTTTGTTACAATGCAGTTTCTATTCTCTTTTAGAGTCATATGGCCAAAATAACTAAGAAAATTTTCTACTAGAAAATAAAGTATCGCTTAAATCCAGTGTTAAATGCAAATATGAATACTGGGAAATAGAGGGCATAATTGAAGTAAGAGAACATATATATATATATATATATAGATATATATATATATATGTATATTGCGTTTCTTGTTTTGCGCCCACTTCTCCCTGTTGAGCTCACTTCTCCCTGTTCTGTCCAAAAGGAGAAGTCACTTCTCCCTAAAATTCAAGTCTTGCTTGACCCCTGATGTGTGTGTGTTCTCTTAATTGAATTTTGTCCTATATTTCCCGGTATTCATAGTTGCATTTAACATTGAGTTTAGCTATACGTTGTAGTAGAAAATGTTCCGAGTTATTTTGGCAATATGAATTTAAAAGAGAATAATAAAAACTTGTTATGAATTTTAACTGGGTAACTAGGGGTCAGACTAATAGGCGAAGTGGGCGACTAAATCGCCTAAAAAAAATATAAATTTCGCCATCATCTGTTGGGAAAGCGAAAACGATTTCACCCTACGATTTTTTTTTCAAGGTACATTGACCTTACTTTCAGAGATGACCCCTCACCTTAGCCAGGTTAGTTTTGTGTTGTAGCAAAATGTATTCAATTACGTTGTCATTTTTTACGTGACTTAATTTGCTCACTTTGCCTGGTAGTGTGACTCCTGTTGCAGAGACTTCTTCCTCCCAATTCTGTTCAGCCAATACTAATTTGAGAAGGGAATATTTAACTTTGCCAGGAGAATGAGCACCAAAATGGAAAGCAGTGCAGTGGTTGCAGGGAAGTATTACATGAATAAAAGTAGCCCCCCCCCTTCATCAAGCCAACCTACATTCTAGTTTTGTTGGAAGAATTAACATTTTCAGCCCCGTTTTGAATTACATTGATTTATCTGTTTGACTTGTACACCCACTAGCTGAATCATGAAGGTAAAGTGGCCTATGTTACACCCTTGGTAGCTTCTTTTGAAAGTCCTTGAAACTCTTCATGTGTATACACATCATCAACTTGGTCCTATGTGCCTTACAAAAAATGGTTGTTGCTTGGTAATCCAAATTGGCCACCAGAATGGCCATCTTGAAAATCGTGTCACTACAGAGGAACAGGTGGTCATGTTAACATGGGGTCTCCACTAAAATATGGTGTTGTATTGGTCCTTCATGAAATTGCCTAATCTGATATTAAAGTTGGCAGCCACAGTGGCCATTTTTTAATTCTTGTAATTGCTACTTGTCCTGAATGGAAAGTCCAAAAGAGGTGTTTTCACCAAGATCATTTATGATAAAAAATCCTTGGAACTTGTAATTGCCAAATTATTTTTCAGAATCTTTACTTGGGTCCCAAATGGGTGCAAAGTTTCAAAATTTTGACAACTTTTCCTACCCTCTTGAAAGTTTTCAAACTATTTGACCTTGCAAGAAAAGTCCATGTTTATTTAATTAAACCAATGATGACAAGTCGTACAAGGATTGCATCCATAGAATTTTCAATTGCCAAATTTTATAAATCTGCTTGGCATAGTATTGTATAGTTGCACTTCTGATTCTTACAAAATAATGGCAGCAACTGGAAAAGTAGCTGATGCTGTCCATTTCCATTTGTTATTTTATAGCATCTGTAAGTTAACCATTTACACTAGTCTGATGTCATACAAAGCCTAAGCTGTTTCGTAAATTGGCAGAGAAAAGGGATGTATGCATATTTGCTCAACGCCTATAGTGTCTAAGCCATTTTTTATGTGTTTTACACTGTGAAGATGGAACATAGTCCATATTACATGCTGGATGGACAAAAACAGACCGCATGCCAGTCAACCCTCATTTCAGAGGTATTTTAAAATTAAATGCAGAAAAGGCAGACAAACAAGCCAAATTAAAATGAAATTTAGAAGTAGAGTGCACTTTTCATTGATTTTCTATTTGCAGTTTAGCTCTTCGGGATTATGTCCTACAAAACCATATAGCCTTAGCATAAAGTTTATGATAAATCTAACGAAAACCTAAAAATGAAGTAAAGATACTTATTAGATCAAAATACCTGTTTGAACAGTCAGGTAGACTGTGGCAATAAGGGACTTAAAATCCTAATACAGCATTAATGGAAACATACATCTGGCATAGTAGTCAGTAGAGTGCTAAAGAAAATTGAACTTTGGCAAAGCTTGTATTTGTGAATCTTAATTTGGACCAAAGTATCTAAAAGACAATAACTGTGAGCTGTAGAAAATTGTACATAACAATAAAGAACAGTTTTTAAACTTGTTTCAGCTGGCTAAGCTATTTATATACCCCTTCAAATAGCAGACTGAAAGGTGCTTCTCAATACAGATCAATTCATACACAGATAAGGAACTTGTACAACTAAAGGCAACCCCCTTTAAAGATTTCAGAAGGATCTTGGAGCAGGAGGAAAGAGACATGAATGTTGATATGTCATGTAAATATTGAATTATAACTGATTCCTCCTGCCTCCTCATTTTTGTACCACTCCCCTATTTTTTGTGACAAGGATGGAAATCCCCCCTTATGATAAAATCTTGGAAACATCTCGGCATTTTTCCTGCAACCAGCAACCTATTTAAGAATAACATTTGCTATCTCAAATCACTTCGCACAGCATAAAACATTTGCCAATATGTTTAGCTGAGATATCTGACCTTTTAGGCCGGAGTAAGATTTGATTTGCTATCCCACATTTAATGAATGCCAGTTTATTTTCTTATGTTAATACTGGACATTGTGTGATTGCATCCACTTAACATGGAAGTTGACCTGTTGAGTAACGAACACCTCCTGTATGCCCTTCCCCCAACCAGTAACCACCTCTGCATGGCCAATTTTCTATTCACTGACAATGTGGAATGTGGCCCAGAATGTAAAATTTACCACTTAAGAACAGTCATATTGTATCTTATACTTGATTAGAAGCAATATTTAATTTATACCTTGAGTTAAATGATCTGATCATATTTTCTTGTGTATGTTTCCAAATGTTGGACTTGTTACCGAGACAATTGTTTGCTAAAGTGCAGTACATTATAATGTGTTCCACTACTGTGGGTAACATTATTTCATTACATGTATCTACAAATGACATTTATAGAAATGAGCAGCAGTGTTGAGATGGGATATTGGGCTTTAAAAAGCTATCGAGTTCTTCTGTTAGATAATTAAGACCAGTGGTAACTTTCAGGATCACGACTTGGTCAACATAGGCTAAATCTGGCTTTTGTGGATTCTGAGAAATGAACTTTGAAAGGCAAAGGTTGAAGACATGGGGCAGTACATCTATCACTTTTTTTTTTATAAACAGGGCATTTAGTTCACTGTTTCATCTGCAGTTAAATTCTGTACAATTAGCAGCAACGTAACAAGTAATTTAAACTTAATATCATGTAAATGGAAAATTCTTACTACAGTAGAACCGGTCTTGAAAGACCACCCCTTTTGCCAAAAAATTATGGTCTCTCAAGACAGGTGGTCTCATAACAGGTCACAATGCTATATAATCAATACATTTGTGCATTGAGAATGTGGTCTCTCATGACAGGTGGTCTTGCATAACAATGGTCTTTCAAGACAGGTTTTACTGTATAAACAAAACTTGTTTATTCAACTATTTGCTGCGAAGAATTGAACAAAAAATGTGACAAGAAATTTGTGCAACAATGGGAAAATGGAAGTAACAAGCATATTCAACCTCTTGACAACTCGACTGTTTCATTTGTCAATTGAAAAATAGTTGCATTGCATTCTTTGCAGTTAGAGAACTTGGATTTTATTTAAATTGTTTGGATGAAAGTTGTGCTTTCTTTATCAGAGGTACATGAATTAGATAAGTCAAAGGTTGGCATTTATGTATATGTGAGGAGGGTGTTCATTGAAGCAGAATAAGGTGGACCATGGGGAAGAATTGGCAGCTACTGGGGGCTCATGATCTGAAGACTCAGATTCAGGGATTTTCCATTTAGATTGCTGTTGACCAGTGCTGAAATATATTTGATGGTAATTTAAATCGGACAATGATGTATTGTTGATATATGAATGTGTCAGCTTTTAATATTCCTCACAAGTCACTTCATATAGCATACAGGAGTGGTCCGATCTGAAATTAAAGGGGGCCTCGGGCATTGGGCTATTAGATTTTATTAGCACTTGTGTTTGTGTGCCACATTTGCAGAATTTCTTTGTTTGAATGTTTGGTGTTCAAAACATTTGTTCTCTTTTTGTCCCATATTCATGTTATTTTGTTAAGGGATAAAAAAAATTGCTTTTGATATATAAATGCTGCTTATATGTGTTTGGCTATGAACACTGGCAGTTTAAAACATATTTTGACATCTGTTTTTAATTGCTATAGTATTAATACCAGTTTAAAATGTTACAAATATATTATGGTTAAATATTCTGAATTTTAAGAGAAGTGGAGATGCATAAAACTGGAGCAGGAACAGCTTTTTTAAAGTTTCTCAACCAAGAGTATATACTGTATTCAGTACTTTATTTTAGTTTTCAAGTCGGTTGTCCATGAAGGTGATCATGAAATTTTAGGGAGATGTAGAATTTCTAGTTGAATTTGACTAGTGCATAATATAATTCAGATATTTTGTGAAAGTGGGGTCAGGGTTAGGTGGGTAAGATGTTTCACTGATGCAGGATAATTGTTGGGAAATAAACCCTCAAGTATTTTTTCTATGCATTTTCCATTTTCTTAGCTCTAGCTAATTGTGCAGGTACAGCACAGACAGTGGCAACTTGAGAATGAATGGGTCAGTATTTCAGCTTATAAATCTGTGGTGCGTATTTGTTATCCGTTTTTATCATAGAAGCGTTACATTGCTTAGAACATCATAAACTAGGAAGACAAGAATGGTATATACACAAGTCAGATGAGTCGTAGTTGTTTGCAGAATTTTTGAAATAATAGCCTTTGCATGTTGTGATTCAGTCCAGGTTGGCGATGCCAGTAGCTTCTCGTGGGCTGGTGGTTCTTTCTGGGGATTTCCCGGTTTCTTCCTCCACCATTAATACTGGCCGCCATGTATAGCCTATCTTGTGCTGAAAAATGGCGTTAAGCCCTACAACGACGACAACAACCAGGTTGGCGATGATGCTAAGTATCTGATGGCATGACACTAATATTCAGATAGAAGTTAAAGCAGGCTATGGACATTTATTGGATAGGAAAATCGGGTATTACATTCAGTACTGACAACTCTCACTGCCATTATTACTTGGTCATTTTCAAGAGGGTAAAATGTCAGTGTTTTTCATTTCTAGTAAGGCAGAGAATTGGTGCCATACTGGGAGTGATTGGGAGTGTAGTATATGGTAGGAGAGCTTGACCAGAAATAACACTAAACCACTACCATCCAGTACTGTCTTCCTTTATGGTCCAGTTGTCTCCAAAAAACGAGGAATATTTTTTTTTTTACAAAGCATTTGACCCAATTTTTAAACAATGAAAATCTTTGAGGCCTTGGAAAATCCAGTTGGTACAGATTATTGTCAGAAATGCTACATCATAACACAAGAGACCTAGATACAACTGTCACATCTAATCCCTGCTTACATTATAAAGTTGAAAGAGCTTGCTTTTGTGCACCAGACAGGTCATCAGTGAAGAAGTGAATGATCTGATGACATAGCATTAGGCACACGAAATAGTGAAACAGAATACTTGTGTTTTGTGCACGACAGTTTTAAACATTAGTGAGGTTTTGTGAAGCATGGAAAAAGAATGGGTTTTCAGTGCGAGTGTTGGTACTTGGCTTCTAGGCTGTTTTTTTTCATGCATGAGCAGACCATGTGTTGGTTGCAGTTTACTCTTGTATACAAGTATGATTGGTATTCTTGGTACAGAATGTACACAACACAAGGTCATGGAGCAGCTTCATGGATGATGTGCAATGTGACCCTTTTTGAACTGCATATCATGGATGTGGTTTCCATGATGAGTTAGTACTTTTGTTCCAAGTTCTATGGCATCAGTGTATCCCCAGGGGTGTAAAATTGAGGGTTAAAAAACCCCTTGGTGTCAGAACTGGAAGTCAAATAAAAAAAGTGGGGGTCAAAAATGTACTGAAAAATTTGTCTGACCTGTACTTTTTCAGCTTGAAATAGGATATTGCAACTTGGACATCATACTCTCTTAAAATACAAATAAACCAACATGCACAATTAACACACAAATGCATTGACCGTTCAAAGAATAATTTTATTCATTTTTCTTTTAGTTTAACATCAGACTTTTAAGTTTCCTTATCTTTTTGTAGCAATATTATAGACCAGCACATTACATATAAACCAATACCAAAAGCCAAATCTTTTTAACCAAATGGCATTTAATTTACTCCGTCATAAAATGTGTACTATCATCGGTTTCATTGTACTTCGTCCTAAAACACATTTATCCAAAAATCAGAGGCTAATGAATCATCTTCTCTTCATTAAGTTCACTTGAACTTTTAGATCTTTCTTTTATTGCAGCAAAGTTTAAAACCAACAAAATCTGCAATGACCCCCATGACTTTGTAATCCAAATAATGCATTTGCCTCTGCAAGTTTACTGATTTCTTTGTTGTGTAAGAATGTCTTGGGTGATATGTTCTCCAGATATCTTGTGGCGAACAAGGCAGATATTTTAAAATTCTTAAACCCTGTCATGAAAGGATTATTCACTTTTGCAGTCTTCACAATCATGCGATCAGAAGACACACAGGTAATCCCAATGGATGTGCTGTATTCCTGTCAAGGGAATTATTTTCTCCATTTTTCATTAAAGTTAGATCCAGTATTCTTTCATGTTCTGCTTCTCTCACTTTCTTGGCTAATGATTCTTAGTGCATGTCATTTTAATCTGGAGATCACATTTTAATGCAACAAGCATTGAGGTTAAACATCTGGATGACATCTTGCTGAGCTCTATGGAAATTGCATGAGAGCTTGCGAGATCAGGGGAAGCTACTCCTTCATAACATTGCCTGTGTTAGTCTGGTTCCCTGTTTCATATGCTCTGTATAGCGGAGTGCAAAGCAGGGAGCATACAAAACGGAACCAGACTGTACCTATGCTTGAAGTATACGTGATGCCATCCCTCATCCAAAGCATTGGATATTAAATAAATCCTTATCGCATTATGCAAATCCTTTGCATCAAAAAAATGCACAGCAACCAAACGTGTGCATCAATTTTCTCCAGTGTGCGTTTCTGGTGCACAAATGTGCATAAAGGGAACCATGGATGGCATTGTCACAATATTCATGATGGACCTAAGCAGGTGGTATTAGCAGAGAGATTTAGCATTGCAGTGGTGGTTAGGATTGTAAATATACTTGTGTTGAGAAATGCAGTCGTCTAAAACTAAATTATTTTTCTACTTCCAAAATGCCTGTTCTTAAACAAGAAAAACTTGGTTTTCTTTTTAAAGACTCCCTAAAGTTAAATTGGAAAGAGACAGATATGTGAACCTTTGCAAAATGTTGGATGCATTGGTGATTTTAGCGATAAAAGGGGTCTGGAGAAGAAAAAAAGGATTACTTTTTCACCCATCTGGTCAAGTACAGCTAAGGTAGCCAACTGAAATAATTTTTATTTACACAACTAAGCATTTGTCTGTATGGAAGGCTGTCTGAATCAGACATGCATGGAGTCCTTTAGTTGGAAGTAACGGAACTTTGTTCCCTCCCCCGATATGAAGTGAAATGAAAATTTCCGATGTACAAGAGTTGCTCAAGAATGATGCTTGGCGTGGATTGCCTGTGCAGTTATCAGGCACAGGTGAGACTTGTCATGACTGTTTTCAGTTTTAGTGGAGGACCAATCAGATGAAATCCAAATATTTATTATTTGCATAAAAGTTAACTTAAAAACCAGCAGCAACCAGAATCTGGTTGTCCAGTGGGATGCTAGCTTTGAGAAACCTGGTTGCCCCAAACTGAAATTGTTGTTTCAGGCTGCTGAACTCCATAAAATTTATGTAATAGCAGTAACTACCCTTGAAATGACCTAGATTTTATTCTATACAAACCAGTTGTAGTTCATGTGTGTACTTTGTTCCTAATCGGGAGTTTCTATTTGTACTTCACAGGTGACTGACTGCTGTCTTGTTTTCCCAGCAAGTGTTTACCTTGAATACATGTAGCAGTGTCTTGTTTCAAACCATTAGTAAGAGGGAATTTTGTAAAGTTGTAAATTTTATGGACTATCGATTGATCAAATGAGGAATGGTCTGCTTAGTGTAACACTATAGCAATAAATGCCCAAGGACCAAGGAGCTCTTCTGTTTATGGCCCTGTATGTGTATTGGCCATCTGTCATGAGACATTGAGTTAATGATTACCCAGTCTTGAATCCATATTTCTGATTTGATTCAAGCCAGCTTTAAGATTTTGTTTATATCCCAAAATCTTGGGAGTCCTGTGAGGCATTCTTTTGATCAAACTTAGAATAGATGCTTATATCATTAAGATATCCAGGTTCAATACTCATTCTAAAGAGGTGTTGTGACCAATTGACCAAATTTGTTACCACTCATTGGTGGTGGTAGGGGGAGGGCTGTAACTCTGACCAGATTTTGATCAACTGACATACAGATCTGTTATCATGATCTTGAATGGATTCAGTAATGAGCGAGAGCCATGCATCAAATTGGCTGATTTGGTCTGATCAAACTTAGAATATATTCTTCTAAATGCCGAGATCTTGTAATGTACAATTTCACTAACTGTATCCTGATAAAAAATTATTTCGATAGGTTAAAGAATAAATGTGCATAGTCTCTTCCTCATTAAGATTTCTCGATTATCAATAAACCCAACAAATCAAAATGGGGCTGTAAGAGTGGTAATAAACTCTGCCAGTCAGATGCAAGAGCACCAAAAGAAGGGAAAAAGGAGAATTTATTTTTTTATTTTGTAAATTTATCACTGCAGAGTTTGAAGGATAAGTGTTATTTAACTTGAGGAAAAATCTAGTCTTTTATTTCACAAGAAAATTTGGGCGAGCCAAAACATGATTAGTTATCTGGTGTCTTCGTATCACAGGGTTGTTTGGTTCTCAGTAGTTACTAAACCAGTTAGTTGCTTTTTATCTGTTTGATTTAAGGTTCTCGATGTCAGTTATGTGTTAGTGAATGTGTATATATACTGATAAATTCATGCATTTGTCTTTTATACCACATTAATATAACAAAATCACCATTCAAGCCTTTAAAAATATACGAATACTGGAGGATGGTGTGATCATTATTGCAGCAGTCTTTGTAATTGCCCATTTCATTACGTCTGTTACCAACTTCAATTAAAATTGGATCTAATGATGCAAATTTTAAATGTACAAATGGGTTGTTTTTGTTTGCTGCCTGTAAATGTTTAATAAATCAGTGACCATATAAATTGATATGTATCTGGCCATCTTGGCAGGTACCATTTACAATTTTCTACTTTGCCACTTTTGAGGGCTATTTAGAATTTTTCTGTAGATTTTGTTAAATTTATGGGTGATTTTCACATAGCAATGTTGCGTCTCCAAGAAATACAAAAATTAAAGAGTTGGATTTAGCACTAATTACACATTACTTAAATGCATACTTAAGTGAGTACATTCAAGCTGTACAGTGGTATAAAAATACAGATGGGTCATGACCTTATCACTTTGAGAATGCTTGATTATAGTTCCATCATGTAGGCTGTCTGGATGTGGAAAAACTGGTACAGAGCTCATTCTTCTTAAATCAATAATTGTCTAGAACCACCATTGTTGCCAGGGACTGATCAATAATGTGCTGCACTCATATTTGTAGAAACAGTACAATCGACTATTGAAATACTGTTCACCCAACAAAGTATACAACCCAGCTGTCAATCTATGCACCTCTTTGTCATTAATATTCAGTCTAGTTAGTATATATTACAGTGCATCTCTTTGATGTATAACATGAGCAGTGTTGAGATCATTTATATACAAGACTGTGGTTGTTAGTTTTTTTACACCCCCCCCCCCCCGCAACAAATGCTGGTTGTAAAGTTAACTGAAGTAGCTTGTACCATCAATGTTTGAACCTGAATCTTGTTTCTTTGCACAAAATTTATTTGTACATATTTGTATATCATGGATTTTAAAAGATGCATCTAAGTAATTGCTTGCTGTTAAATTACCCTACTATAGGTCTCCTTTCTTTTTCCTTCAAGAAAATGTATTTAGTAAGAGTGACTGAAGTCCAGCCATCTTGCCAGTTGTTTTCCTTGCAGCTTCATGCCAGCAAGTTTAAAATTAAAGATCTTGCAAATTAACAAGATTTTTACAAAGATTTAAGGTCCAGGAGTAACAGTATAGCATTTGACTGAAACAGGTTGACAAACATATATTTATTATTGTGGAGTTTTGAAAGATCGTACATGATTTGCTGTGTAAGAATTTGCTAGCTCACAAGAAGAATTTGCTAGCTCACAAGAGAAGAAATTGCTTCAGAAGGGTTAAGGGTGTTGCCACTGCTGTTGCAATCATTTGCAAATAGAAAATTATATATGGTCAGTTGGTAAATTTATAAATTACAAAACCTGTCTACAAAATTTGACTTTTAGTAACAGAAAGCCCATTTTAAAACAGTCAGCAGGAACCAGCCTACTTTCATAAGAATACTGTTTGTCTATTAAAGTAGGTGTATGTCGAACATAAGTATATGGATGATTATGATGGTTGTTGTTGACTTTATTATAGTTACTATTATTTGAGTTATTTTTTATTTATCAGAAGGATAACCGGCAGGACAGTTATCGATATGCCGTCGCTCCTGGAGATGAGGGGGGCAAGAAGAAGTCGAAGAAGGCGGCAAAGAAAGAGCGGATGGATGAACTTAAGCAAGAGTTGGAGATGGATGAACACAAAATTCCTGCCAATGAATTGTATGCAAGGCTTGGAACAGATCCAAATATGGTGAGAACATGAAATTTGGAGATTTATTCTTTCAAATACAGAGTACAAGATTAAATATCAGCAGACTACAAATAGATTTTTCTTAGTGTACCAAATGAAACTCGCTGAAAAACTTGTCATGAAAACCAGAGTAAAAACAAACATCACTAAATCAAGGAGAATTTTTAAAAATAGAAAGGGCAGAGGCCTGAAATTAGTTAGTGAAGGAAGATACAGTATGGTTGCAGTGAAGAATGATGGGACAAAATACTCTGTATCAAGGATCTTAGAAATAATGATTTTACCTCATTGAAAATCAGATCTTAGTCATAATTACTATGTCTAACAAGGAAAAGGTCAAGTTAGGGTCTGTGCTTGTGGAAAGTCCTGTACTATTGGTGATCAATAAATGTTTCAAAGTTTGTTTAGGACAGCTGCCAGCTGCTTGAAATGGTGTAGTCTTAATAAAATGTTGTCTTGTGTTGCTGATAACCTATTTACAAATTTTCACATTTTTGTAGCAACAAACGGCATACCTAATATGATACAGAGCTGTATGAAGTGTGTCTGGCAAGTCTGGCTTCCTTTCTCTGGAGTCCTCACTTTTTATCATATCCATCACCATCTCTTAGTTTAGCTTCTTTGCTCTTCCATCCTGTGATGGTTTGACTCCTCACTAACACTATATCTAGAGCTAATTGCGTTTAACACCAGACTTAATCCTGTCCAGAGCTTCAAGCTTCTCAGTAACAGTAGAAAGCTTTATATTTCCATGTACAATTATCCATTGTAAATACCTACTAATTAACATTTTGACACCTATTTGTTTGAAAGCCTACAGCAAGAATAATTCTTAATGATCAGTGCAGTCATTTTTATATGGAATAGATGTTATTCATTCGTCAATTAATTGCATAATGATTGTCTGATAATACTGCGAAACCACATATGCGTGTTGGTGGCCTGCATAATATTTAATGTTTTCATAAATCATTGCCCAATAATTTGAAAAACTTTTAGCTGTTAGATTGAAATTGATAATTTGCAATTAAATTGATTTATAAATTTGCATGAGAATCTTTTTTTTTAACCACCACATTGTTTGATGCTTGATTGGACATTCCAGTTGAATGAGCAAACATGTGTCAACTTTTTGTTTGTGCAACAAATGTACAGAGAATGCATTGAAGGCCAATGCAAGGAAGTCTTGATCTCTGTTGCTCATTGGTTAATAAGATTAATATTTGCCAGTTTTTGATCAAAGTGCAGTGATTGACTTTTGACAACTGAAATGAACATTGACAAATAAAAGCGTTTAACATTGTTATTCATATCCAGAAAGTTGTAATGACACGTTTTTCTTTAAAATTAATTCACATCTTGAAAGATTCTATCAAAATCTATATCAAAAACATAAGTATGTTACAGCTGGGTGTCACTGTACATTGGTCAGAATTTGGCATGGTTATAAAATGCCTTTATCATTCTTTATTATAATACTAAATATTTCAGTGTGAATAAGTATTAGTAATCTGTTGTTCTGAATTGTTGCATGAAAAAAAATCATTTGGAGTGCAACTTTTTCCAAGGAGGGAGTCCTGGACAATAACCTAAAATTTCTTTATGGGGAATGATCCCCCAATTTTTAAGGAAAAGGGGGCTTGTGTTATTGAGCCTGTTTGTGCATTTGCATTGCTGTGCAAACCCTACGCCATTTGAGACAGCTGTGCTTATATATTTTATGGGGATATTGGACATATGGTGATGACTTGGAAAAACATGGGAATGCTGCAGGTTTTGGACAGTCTGTTTCCTGTTAGTAGGTTTCATTTATGATTATTAATAACTCCCAAATCTACAGAATTGAAAGTTGAAATTGTGCAAAAGTTTGGTGTTGTCGAGATATATAGGGCAGGGTTTTCAATAGACTCGTACTTAGGTTTTGACTTGTGGAATTTAAATGACCCATTTTTGGTGTGCAGAAATTGTGCTGGAACATCAGTCTTATATACCCTTGATTCACCTTTGGCTTAGTTTCTTACAAAGAGTGCACTGTCTATGAAAATTCACTCTAGGTGACACTGATTGACATCTGCTCAAGAACAGTTTACACCTTGGTACCCAATAATATTGCACCAATGGAAGATGTATATGAACTGGGTGGAGCGAACGCTTGGGTGCAACTGAATTCGGATGAATTGTTTTGAGTTTACGTTTGAAGGTTATGATGGAGGAAGAGGAAACAGTTATGACACAAATTGACTGCCTTTTGATCACATAACACAGTTGGTATGTTTGGATATCAAATTATAATCAATTGGTTAGAACTGGAGCATATGATGGCTCGCGAAGCCGGTTGTCTAGGTGTGGACCAACTTGAATAATTTTATTGGCAGTTTGCTTCATTTGGCAGAATGTTTGAAACTTCCGAATCGCATGACTTCACTGGATTCATTTTTGATAAACTATTGGCGTTTGATTGCACTTCACATTATAATCATTTAGACAAAACAGGTATATACAGCTTCTCTGAAGCCAGTTTTGAGCGTGGGATCATTTATTGGCAATTAATTAGCTTCAGTTGGCAACATGTTTAAAACTGCTAGCGTTTTAATTAATGGATGATTCAGAAAAACTGAACGGACATAACTCGGTGCATACATCTGAACTTTAAAATCACAAAAGCACAAAGTATATTTTCTTTTGTCTTGGAAACAACCAGCCAGTGATGAATTTTTTGACCCTCAGACTCCAAAGAAACAGACAGTGTCAGCTTTGAGAAGACTCATCTCTGAAATTTGTTAGAAAATTTAAGAATGAGTGGAAAAGTGAACTGACAATTCTTTGATGTACATCCTTGATATCTGAATAATATAAAGTCTTCATAGTTGTATGGGTATATGTTTGCGTATAAAATGATTTGATAGATCATAATTGAATTAGGTGAAGTTGAAAATATAAAGTATAAAATCTTGTCTGTTTCATATACAAAATATACACACAGTAACAGTTAAAAAGAGAAACACTTTCACAAAGTTCAGATTGCATATTTCTTACAAAATACTGTAAAGTATTATTCAGCATGATACAAGAAATCTTAAACATTTGTTTCCACCAATAACAAGGAATCACAGCTATGGGTTCACGACTGTTCAAAAGAATTGACTGTCGAGATTTCAGTTTTGACTTGTGATTTTGTAGTCAAGGGCCATCTGACTCTTCAGTTTTTAAATCTATTGAGAACCCTGCAAGGTTTGAATTTCTGGTGAATAAGTGTAAAGTGCCCATTTTTCGCATTGATATTATGACATTGTCCAGCATGTTTGTACTGTTTAGTTGATTTGGGAGGAAAATGGAATGCATCTAATGGCAGTCATGTATTGTGGTCAGTGAGGCTTCCAATATTTCCATGGTTTTATCCTTGCAAAGATCATATTATTGTAAATGAAAACTTAAAAATTGCCTGCAAGAAGATAGAAAATAATAACATGAACACAAAAATTTAGAAATAATTAAATTGTCTGGTTTATTAAAATAGATGTGGTTTATCTTGTGCATTTATTTCAGGGCCTTAGTCCAGAGATGGCCAGAGACATTTTGCACAGAGATGGTCCAAATGAACTGACACCTCCGAAAACAACACCCGAATGGGTTAAATTTTGTAAACAGATGTTTGGAGGTTTTTCATTACTCTTGTGGATAGGGGCCATTCTTTGTTATATTGCTTATTCAATTCAGGCAGGAGCTATGGAGAATCCACCAGGAGACAATGTAAGTTAATATGTAAAATCTTCCTACACTACAGCGTGCTGTTGAATGCCTTTGCCATGTACTTTATTTTGGGAGAAATCTTGACAATTAATATCAGTCTATTGAACTAGAGGATAAAAACTACTATTGATGAATAAGTTGTCTCAGATGCAAATAAATTTTAGCCAGTTTACTAGTATGTATCATAATTTGTAGAAACGGTCCAGATTTCAGAACTATTTTGTATCCTTATCAGAGACGAGTATCAGACTGTTTACCCTATGATTGAACTGTAGTTTCTATGGATTATTGAAAACAATATGGACTATAGGTTAAGATATTGATGTTATGGATGGATTCTTTTTTTGTAGAGAATGGTTGCAACCCAGAGTATTGTTAATTTATTAGGATCTTCAGCTCTTCAAGAAAAGGACTCTTTTGTCATGCATGTGATTAAGAAAGGGGTGGGGGGTCATTGCGTGTAAATCCTGAGTTTGGTGTCCTGATGAGCTGTTGATAAAGTCGAGTAATGGGATTAATGATCACACTGAATGCCATATCCAAATGAAGTTGAACGTAAACAAAGAATTGTGACCTAGTGACAGCCTGAAATAATTGTTTTATTTATCTTCAATCAATCTTTGAGTTTTGCCTTAGAACTGCCCATATTCTTCCAGATGCATTCATCATTTCATTTCATATCATTCTCCATAATGTCGACAAAAATGTGTTAATTGATATCTAAATGGGAGGTATTAAACCCATCCTTTGAATGTACACTGGTAGTCTTCACATACAGATAGTAATTGTAGTATGTGTAATTCATTATTCTCGGCAAATTTGTTTTATTGATATACATGTACTGGGAAAAATTTTACGCTGGGAAGCTTCCTCATGGATGACTTTCAACTTGGAGAATTTCATCCAAACATAAAATATTGATATGTTTATTTTTCATTTCAGTTGTATCTAGGTATTGTATTAACGGCGGTAGTTGTTGTTACTGGTTGTTTCTCCTATTATCAAGAGGCTAAAAGCTCAAGGATTATGGACTCGTTCAAAAATTTGATTCCTCAGGTGAGTACATCGAACTTGTTCCATAAATGTCCTACATATTGTCATGTCTTTTATAAGTAGGGATATAACATTTCTTTCACGTGTTTCAAAGTTTTTATTCGGATGAGGTAGGAGTGCGTATGCATAAATGTTGTGACGTGTACATAGTTAAAGTCCTATTTTGCTGAAAGTTCCATACCTACTACAAGAATTGTTGTATTGAACTGAATCTTTGGAATATTATTACTAAATTTATGAAGTTTGTACCATGATATTCTTGTAGTTCAAGACTCACATTAGCAAGCATGAAGATAGGTCATTTATAATACTGTTTAAATGAGACATATTCCACATGATGCTTTTATTCATTATGGGAAACTTTCACATGTTATTTCTATTTCAGTATGCACTCGTTGTACGAAATGGTGAAAAACTGAACATAAGAGCTGAGGAATTAGTAGTAGGTGACGTAGTTGAAGTCAAATTTGGAGATAGAGTGCCAGCCGATATCAGGGTTATAACTGCCCATGGATTCAAGGTAATCTTGCTTCTTATCCGAGATAAGAACAATTTTGTTGTACGAATTTTAATAAGTCTTAAATCAATAAGCTGCGTTTTTAAAAAAGTAAGATTGATATATTAATTTTAATGATGTTCAAGTCCAGGTGTATACCACAATATAGTGGGACAGCCCTGAAAGGAAGTACACAATTTACTACATTGTTATAATGTAAATGGAGGTCATGGAATACACCAACGTATATCTTAGTATTAAAATAAACTTGTTATAATGCTGTCCATGGATGTAATTGAATATACCACCATGTAGTGAGACAGCCATGTAATGAAGCACATGAGACAGTACTCCCTTATGGTTATTCCTCAGAGTCCTTGAGTATTTCACCATGTGGTGGGACAGCATGGTAGTAAAGTAAATGATACTGCACTCTCTATGATGCTGTTCATTAGAGTTGTGGAGTGTATCACCTTGTAAGGGAATCTTGTAATGAAGTACACCACTCCCTCGATAACTCACGCACAACGGGGTCCAAAAACATCGTCCGCGTTATAAGTGAGGGCGCGAGTTATCGAGGGACCTATAACAAACAACAAAACTAACAAAGGGATCGACATGGAGGCAAAAGGGTGGGTGGGGTGGGTTGGCATGCTACAGTGTTTAATACTCAATTAAGAATCGTGCTAAGATTAACTGTGAATAAATATCTCTTCATAGCGGTGTACTTTGTTTACTTTTTTCCTCAGAGTAACATTAATTTCAGGATAATTTACAGTATATTGAGATCATCAAAACATTATTCCACATGGTTTCCGTTCACTTAACACATGTACGACTTTGCACATTGTGTACTACGTCACTAATTTTTGTGTTGAATTGGATAAATTCTAGTTTTGTTTGATCCAAAGCAGACTTTCTTAATACAAAAGATCGACACTCATTTCGAAAAAACAATGTCGATCGAACGATAGGAAGATTTGATTGCGGTAGAAGTAAAATGAATGAAAAAATAAAATAAATTCACAAGGGTTAACCATTACCAACATGAATTTAATGGGTCTACAAATTTAAAACAACGTAAATTAGAACACGGTAATACTTGCAGTTTGTGACACGTTTGACAAATATCACTTCACATTTTGAAAAGTTAATTTTTTTTGTTACTCTTTGATTTCTCTGCCGCCTCTGTGTATTGTTCACGGATGATTATCTCTCTGAGCTGGTATGGATAATTACCTGCGGTTTCCTGATTCGCTGAGCGTATCTCTCCCGACAATGAATTTTCTTTAATTCTATGTCGGCGCTGGAATCTCCAAAGCCATCCATGGCTTGCCCTAAAATGAGATTCATTCTCCATTCTTTTTGCCATTTTTTTCTGCTTGGGCCTTGAGAATTATTCCAGAGATGGGAACACCTCGTTCACGTTGCTGTGTGAACCATGCGTACACAGCATCTAATTCGGTATCGTTTGTAGTTGTGCTCGTTTTCGTTTGATCCCATCATCTGAATCAACATCATGTAAATAATCCCGAAGTTTCTGCTTATCCTTAAGCCAACCTCTAAATTTTTTAGTTCATTGCAAACATTGGATCTCGCTTCGCCATTATGAACCCTATCTATGATGGCACAGCTTTTCAGTCACTGAGTACACCTTTCGCTTACTTCCTTTGCTCTCCATGGTCACATTTACATATGATTAGGATACGTTACTAATATTATATACTTTAATGATAAGTACATAAAAATGTGAAACCATTTTCAATTGGTCAAATAAAATGAATTTTGAGAACAGTAATGACCACAAGAACTTATGCTGCTATTGGCATGCCTTTGAATTTTTTAAATTGTACTTCCCTTGCTTGATTTGATACAAAAGACATATTAAAAGTGATAAAACAACACAGGTCTCTTTTAATTGATTTTTTCAATGCAACAAACACTTCCCCAAGTTGTTGATCAAAACAAAGCCGGCATGTAATTAGGTTCTCACAGAAGTACTCACGGGTTTCGATGTGACATTCGATTGACTCTTTTCATGTTTTCATAGAAGAGAATATGTTGCGATTATAGTGTTTACATTGAAGCGAAATTAAAGGATTAGAATGTGAATTTCACATAGCAAGACATTTAATTGGCGTTTATTTCATTCTCTGATGCCACCTGTTAACATTTACCAGAATTTTTCGTTGATCGCTGTTTCACAGACTATTTATTTACAGTGTATTGACAACTATTTCTCTCAAAAAAACCCAAACATAAATATGTGATATCTTATTAGAACTTGCAAATTTCACAATATGGATTCTATCTTTATGGGCAATAACCATTTCCGATAAAACGAGCTATGTATCAAGGTTCAATTTACCAATTCTTATCGCGATTTTTTTCACATTCAGTACATTTTGAAATATATTTTCTTTGGGAAAGAAATTGGGAGCCATGCCGAACACAGCGTTATAAGTGGATTCGCGAGTTATCCGGGCGAGTTATCGAGGGAGTGGTGTATCATGAAATTGCACTTGTGATACTTCTGTCCATAGGAGTCATGGAGTATACTATCTTATTGTGAGACAGCTGTGTAATGAATCACATGGTACAGTACCAGTTAGGTTTTTTTTGAGTCTGTCATATTGTCTTGTAGACGACCTATGACCATACTTGCCTTGTAACAGGAACAGTAATATAATGAAAGGCAATATTGTAGTGCGTGAGTACTATAGGCATGATGTTGATTTTTTGCATCTTTGCTAGCCAAGGTTCTGATGTATCAACCTATCTATACCTTGGTGGGTCGAGACAAGGGGAGTGCACAAATGGAATGGTCTTGTAAATAGCAATTTTCTACTGCCAATCCACGTCTGCACAAATGCATCCTTTCCCGTGAATACATATGTAAGGATTTCTTTCTGGTATGTAGTCATACTTTGGTTGATAAACTTGCCAAATATCCACCATTTTTGGCTGATGTACCAATGCACTGATGTTACACAGTAGGTTGGTTGGCATTGTATACTAATGGGGGTAGCTCATGAAGTAATAGATGCGTATCTTAGTCTACATTTATAAGAGTAGTGTTAGAAATGCTTTTGAGAGAAACTGGGGCCTAATCAGAATTTTGCTCTGCACATGCGTCACCAACACTGATTTGAATTACCATTCAGCATCGATGTTGAAAATGTCTTCACCACCAAGGAAAAAGAAATGTGTTGCACAAAAAGTGAAGTTTAGTTTGGAATATACCAAAAATTGGCCGTCCATTCAGCCATCAAACACCGATATACATTGTGCTTTTCGCACACAGTGTGCTACAGATTTTAGCATTGGGCATGGTGGCAAAGATGATGTGAGGATGCACATTGGTAGCAAAAAGCACATAGAGGTTGGGAAAATTAAGAACTCCAGCAGATTTCAGCTCTGAAATATTTTAAGCCATTGACAGAAGACCTGCAAGCTATCAACACTGAAACATTTCTTGATGAACACAGTCTACCTTTATCAGCTGGACCCCATGCTAAACATTTGTTCTGACAAATATTCCTTGACTTGAAGACTGCTTCAGGAATTCATGTCAAAATTCATTAACTTTTATCCATATTTTCACTGTTTTCGAGCCTGGAGGGTTGGCATTTATGAGACTCTGCATGATTTCTAGTTGGTCCTAAATGAAAGTGGTGCTAATTATGGTTGCCATTTTGAAAATCTTGTTGCTACTTTTAAAAGGAAAGTCATTTTGACATGTTGTTTTCATCAGAAGAGTCAAGTTTTCTAGCCAATACAGACCTGCCAACACTTACGATTTTGCCGTAAGTCTTATGAAAATTACCCTTAAAATACGGACTTGTGGCATAAAAGCAAAAACTTTGAAAAAATGATCATTGCCGAAAAATCCAGAAAATTTGTTATCCATGTTTCATATTAGAATTAGTGAAATTAGTCAGGGAACCAGACTAACTTTACAGCAGCAGCTCAGATGCTTTAAACTGCACCTAATTGTTCATGCGAAGCATCTGCATGATCAAACTGTTGATTATAGAATTTTTTAAAAATGGCATCCAGCAAGAGATGCATGTTTACGACGAAAGGGAAAATAAGCCTCTTGAAAAGTGTTAATAATCAACACTGAAGAATAAAAAGCAATATTCAGATTCTTGTGAATAAAAGCTGGAAGGGACACAATTACGTTTATTGGACATTACATGCCAATTTGAGTATGACTCGTGGCAGGAGATATGATTGCCGTCGTCGTGTGAAATGGAAAAAGATAAGAATTGCATCAAGTTCAGAGATAGCAACAAGCCATTGAGCTGCATATGGTTTGGAACTTTGTGCAACTGTACTAATGGTAAATAAAGTCTGTGTACTTTACAAACTTCAGTTGAACATAATGTTTATTTATGCTGCATGTTTTGAATAAACCGAAATTTTAATTATGTTTTTGAGCTTTACAATAGCAGTTTGATATTTTTTTTACACCTTACTGAAAACGGTTAAACTTACGGAAAAAAATCAACTGCCGTACTGAGACGGACTCGTCAGGGTTGGCAGTCTGCTGATATTAAATGAAAATGATACAAAATGACCCTTAGTATGGCCATAATGGTCATAAGAAATCTCTGCTCCTCCCAAATGTATTGTTATACCAACAATAGACTTCTTATTATGCCTAGTTTGTCCTACAATGAAAATGGTGCCAGTCATACATTCATTATGGATGCTTCGATGGCTGCCATGAAAATCTTGCTGTTGCTACTCCCTTTGAATGGATGGTCATATTGAAATGGGGTTTTCACTTGTGAGCATGTACAGGATCCAGCATGTTCACCACAGCAGCTAATTTGACAGTCTTACCACTGAAGAATGTCTGAGACGGTTTTAGCACTCAACAGTTAGAAAGCTTGAGAACTACTTATGATGTAACAAGGATGTGAATCTTGTTAAATTATCATCAGACAGCTCCTTAAATTGATCAGCTGCAAATGCGGTATCACATGGCAGTTGATCACCTGTATAATCAATTAAAAATTTTAAGAATTGTTACTTTTTTTAACAGTTAATAAAGGTAATTACCTTTAAATCATTTACTTGCATTGATTCACTTGATTGAAATCAATGTGTACTGTGTTCACAAGTATGTTTTGAGCAAGCACAATTTAAGAAGACAGCTTAAAATGCTGGTAACTAGTCGCATTGGCTTTGTTTCGTTTGAATTATTTTGATTGGCTGTTAATTGCGTTAGTAGCCCAATATGCGGTCAAATGGTGTCTGAATGTGTGCACATCTAACAGTTATCAGTGACCACTTATGGTAGGCATGATATGCAGTGGAATGTGATTGAATAAATGGAGAGATTCAAGCATTTATGTCTGGATGACATGAATAGATTGATAATTTAAATAAGTAAACAAAGCATGAAAACTAGCATTTGCCTCACTGGTTTTAATCGAGAAAAAACATGCCCTGGAAAACACCAGTAATGCATTACCTGTTACTTGTATAGTTTTACACTTAAGAAAACCCTTGTCCATGAGCTATGTACCATCCTCCCATTCTTAAATGTTTTAGAATATGGAAATCAGCCTATACTTTTCCAGACAAAATCTTAAGATGTGGAATATCCATGAAGTAAATATTTCTGTTCGCCTATGGTTATTGGTCTCCAGGACCTGATATTAAGTTTGTGGTGGGGAAAGGTTTGGTTTGGTTTAATGGGGTTTAGTGCCATTTTTCAGCACATAATAGGCATTGAATGGTGTCCATTATATTTTTGATGAAGGAAGAACCACTGACCCATTGGAAGCAACATGCAAGCTTTCTCAGATGCCCACAGTTGGTTACTTGAACTTTGTAAACATAGGTGAGATATGTGTGATCTGTAAAGGCATGTGCCTTAAACCACTCGTCCACTCATTTGTGTGAATATTCCTATAAAACTCGAAATATTTTACAATTTTTGTATAATAGCAAGTCAGTCATTGAAACTTAAACACTCGAATGGGGTCAGGGTTGAATCTAATGAATTCATGAAAATGTATTGATGCTTAGCAGATATAATATTCAGTATGTTGTACAGCATCTGTTTGTTTGCTTAGGTTGACAATTCCTCATTGACGGGAGAATCTGAGCCACAGTCCAGGACTGCTGAGTTCACCAATGAAAACCCACTGGAAACCAGAAACTTGGCTTTCTTTTCTACTAATGCTGTGGAAGGTAAGGACCAATCCAATATGCCGAGTCCAAGTACATTACGCCAAGTTTTCACTTGTAATTAGTTTAACATGTTTATCTGCTGAAATATATTTTATTACAGTGGTTGCAGGGTATTGAACTATGGTAGAAATAAGAGCTACCACCCAGTACAAGTTCATTAAGACTTGGAGATTATATCTGGTTCTTTGTAATCAGAAGCTTGTGAGCTTAATTTCAGTTTGTGCAGTGATGTGAAGTACTGGAGCCATATGCCCGCACTTGGCAAGTGCAAAATAGTTTAGTACCAGAATTGTATTAGCATGTGTAAATTTGCACCATCAGAAATGTGGGATGATCAACATTTGTTATCCATTTTATTCTATTTCCAGTTTTAATTTGCTTTTACTTGTGTGTAAGCCTGTGATTTGGATTTTTAATGTAGCTTTAAAAAAAATTCCATCGTATTGCTACAATTTGTCTGCAGTTTGGCAGTTTATGGTGATGTCTAGCACTGTGGCATCATGCCGCAGATATGTAGCATCATGTCCCAACCAGTCAGTTTATCCTGACATCAGGCAGACCAGTCCAGATATAACCTAAGTACCAAGCGAGGCAGCTGCTGGTACCATTTTTATAAGTCTTTGGTATGACTTGGGGGGAGGGGTTTGAACCTGTGACCTCCCGCATCAGAGGTAGATGATCTAACCACGTAGGCCACCTGAGTGGTAGCTTTTGCATATGAATAGCTGTTTTGTTTGTTCCAGAGCTGTCTCAGAAAAAAAGTTGGGATTGTCTAGAATGCACATTTTAGAAGACCTCATCAGGTCTTAAACTTTAGTTTTATAGTACCATTGAAGAACTTCAGAACCAGTCTTATTTAACTACCATGATGCATATGGGATTAAAACCATTGATTAATGATTCTACCCCATCCCACTTCACCTCTTCCATGTTGGTGAGTAACCTTAATTGGATGAGGTATTGTGTGTAGCTTGCCATTTTTCATGATTTATCAGTACAGTAGACATTAATTGAGGTCATAAAGTGATTCAGAAGAACTAATAGTGTACCATAGTTCTGAGAGCCTGTAGTAATATTAGAGTTTGCTAAGAACAAAAATTAAAATTGAAGACAGAAAGGAAGCTAAAAGCAGGAAATTTGTTAACAAAGTTTATTATAAATGATTTTGACTCTTCAGGTATATTACCAGTGGTGACGTTATGTGCCGGGGTTTGGGGATTTACCCTGGCAACTTTGCCACTAGTACTTGGCTATATTCAGTAAGTCTGTAAATGTTTTTGAAGTCGGAAAGAAAAAAATATATATAAAAACCCTTCCTATTTTTGAGGAAAACCTTGTACACCTCTCCCTCTATAACTTGCACACATCAGGGTCTAAAAACATAGACCACACTGTGAGTGCACGAGTTGCTGAGGAACCTCCAAAAAATCTGCTACAATAGACATCCAGAGAACCGTGGGGTTGGGGGGGGACTGGGTTGTTTAATGAATGAATTCTCGTTCAATAATCACATAACTGTCTATAAAGCACTTTCTGTGATGAAGTTGTTCGTTATTCAGTATAAATTAACATTTATTTTCAAAAAGTCCAGCATCTGAATGATCGATAACATGATTCTAACAGGTTTCAACAGCCTAACACGGTATGTGAAAACATTCATGTATTACATCACGACTTTTTGTTTTGTTGATTAGTCTGGTTCCTGGAGTGGTATTTGTCAGTATTTTGCGAAACAAGGAGTTTATATTGCAGGGAACCAGACTAACTGTTGATACACTACCAAACAAAGATTCATTTTTATCAAAAACATTTGACATTTATTTTGTAAGCCAATTGTCCACGTTGAAACTCAGTATTTGTATTGTTCAGTTAGTAAATTATTGATGCCGTGATTTCATTGTAAGTACTAGTGAAATTTGTCATCTTGAGGATATATCTACCTGCAAAATTCGGGAATTTTCTGAAACTCATTTTCACCACAATGGTCCTTATCGGTGGGAAAAAAGCTCTTTATTTTACAAAGTACTCACTTTACATGGTTGCTTTGCTATCTTTGATCATTTATAAATGAGTAGGTTAATTTAATGTAGTTTAATTAGATTACATACACAACATTTATTACAGTGCTTGATTGATCAACTGAAATGAGTTACCCGACATACAACCTGGTTCTTAAGCATGTTGGATTTGTATACCTTTTAACTTTTAATATTCCACCTCCTTTATTTGATTCAAAAGATGTAATTAACGTGATCATAGAAAAAGGAAGCCTGCTTTCATTTAGTGCAACAAGACAACAAATGCATCCAATAGTCCGTTATCAAAACACGGTTGGTACTTAATTAGGTTCCCAGAGCAACACTCGCGCACATAGCTGTGACAGTAGATTGACACATTTTATGTTTAATTACAAGAGGACACATTGCATTTATGATTACACTTAAATGCAACTAAAAAATAGAACTAGAACACAAATTTCAATTGAAAAAAAAAATTTAGTTGGTATTTATTAGAAGTACTGCCACCACTAGGCATAAGACATTTTCATTGATAAAAATTTGCTTGAATATCATTAATTACGGTGTACTAAGAATGTCGTTTGGAAAGAAAATGTAATATGACTTCTTATTAAAAGTAGGTATTTCATAATGTTAAAAAATTTCTAGGTCATATCTATCGTTTTTGACAATAAAATGAGTGATATATTAAAAGTTTCCATTACCGATTTTGATCACGATTTTCTTCAAGTTCAACAGATAGTGATCAAGTTTTGGGGGTATTTTCTGGTTTAAAAAAGGGATCCATGCATGGAGCGAGAGTTCTCGAGGGAGTGGTGTACTTGTAAAATTTAATGAACATACTGATTACCAGTTGCACATCATCATAAACACACTCATTGATTCAAGTTAAGCACATTGTTATATTTTCTGCAGGTACTTGCCGTGGTGTTGTTGTCAAGACAGGTGACCGAACTGTAATGGGTCGAATTGCCAACTTGGCCTCTGGTCTTGAAGTTGGAGAAACGCCCATTGCTAAGGAAATTGCCCATTTCATTCATATAATTACTGGTGTGGCTGTTTTTCTGGGAGTCAGCTTCTTCGTCATTGCTTTCATCCTCGGATACTTCTGGCTTGATGCAGTCATCTTCTTGATTGGTATTATTGTTGCCAATGTGCCAGAGGGACTTTTGGCGACTGTAACTGTAAGTAGCACATGCATCTGTTGCATGGAATTTTCAAAATAGTCTTTATTATCGCACACAAGGATAATCCAATTAAAATGAAGGTTTGCTTCTAATAAATTCGTAGATTTGATGGGAACCAATACAAGGTCATGTTCACGTTGCAATTTTCAAATTTTTAAGTGTTAAACATCACTTGGAATATATCATTAATAACCATAGCTTACCCCAGCACTGGTCGAACTTTTATCTCGTAGGTTGCTAAAAAAAGCGGACTGTAACACTCTCCACGAAGTAAAAAAAAGTTTTAAAAAATTTATCCAGAAATTGATTTATGCATGCATCTAATTGTGCTAGTTTAGACCAGTACTTTAAGTGCTTAATGCATGATATATACTGCTCATTATGTGTTTAAAAAAATTAAAAATTAAATTTCCCTAATTGATTTGTGCATCTAATTGACCTGGTTGAGTAACTTGAAGTGTTTAGTACATTATATATACTAGTCATTTTATATGTTTAAAAACACCCCCAAAACTACCTACTTGCCCTAATTTTAAAAACAGCATTGCAGTAGGAAACGGACATTTTTTTGGGGTGGGTGGGGTGGGGGGTCAAAAATGGTTATATAAAGGAGAGCAAACAAAATCTTGGCCAAGGCTGCAAAAAATGCAAGATTAGCACACCAGTATGGACAGGTTGTGTCCACTGAGGGAAAATACAATTTATGTGAATATTTCTAAATACTTCATGTGTATTATTAAAAACTTTTACCATCAAGGAGAAGAAAACAGATTTGTTATGAAAAGAGACAAGTGTGTTGTACATGTAATGGGCTGCAAAAATAGGCAGATTATTGTACTTAAATGATTTTTTGAATACTTATGTAATAACTAAACACTAATAGTTTTGCAGAACAAGTTGATGTGACAATGAACATTGCAAAATTTAAGTTTTCTTTAAAGTTGGGTAAGTTATTTTTATAAGTATTTTTTTTGTTGTTGTTGGAATGAAGTAACGACTTTGCAAAATATTGATAAGGATCACCAGGAGCAGTTGTGTGCTTTGAGAATACAATGCTTCTTGTCTAGGGGACCTTCAACCACACGCACTTCCCCCTTCCCCTCCCCCATTAGATGTCCCACCCCTTGAACCCTGCTGGGGTAGGGCCCCCAGACCGCCCTTCACATTTTCATTTTTTTTTTTTTTTTTTAAAAACCAAAATCATGTCTGTATATCAAGCTTGGGTTTTCACCAACAGACTTATGATATCTAGCTGATGTTGTTTGACAATCAAGCCAATCGTACATCCAGTTTAGCTGCCACAGTTTTCGTATTTTGAAAATCTTGTCATCACTACTCCTGAATGGATAGTCATATTGACATGGGGTTTTCAGCAAAAGACTGTCTACTTGTTCCAAAACAAAAATACCATTCTGAGATCTAATATGTCCACCACAGCAGCTAATTTGAAAATCCAAAGAATATCAGAGATGGTTCTTCAACACTTAGCAGCTGAAAGGTCTTGTCTCTCATTCCTGGAAATTCTTTTTGACCAGTAAGCATCAGTCCTTTTGAAGGACTTTTCTTTTTACCTTCAAATGTACAGAATTGTTTCCCCTGCTAGGTGTGCCTGACTCTGACTGCAAAGCGTATGGCCAGCAAGAACTGTCTGGTGAAGAATCTAGAAGCCGTAGAGACACTCGGCTCCACTTCAACCATCTGCTCCGACAAGACTGGCACCCTGACTCAGAATAGAATGACTGTTGCTCACATGTGGTTTGATGGCAGAATTGTAGAGGCAGACACTAGTGATGATCAATCCAGTGAGTATCTTTTCATTAGCATTAGGGTTGATGTTTTTAAAGCCTTTTCCTATATATAAGCTGTGGTGTATACAAAATACCTTTGGGACAATATAACATTATTGTACACAGATGTTGTAGAAGAAAATCTTCAATACCTCAGATTGTTACGTGAATCTGAATAAATATTTCGATAATGAAATAAAATTGCATTATGTTAAGAAACACTTCCATCCAGAATATAAATGTCAAACTATAAACATTTCTGGCCTTAAGGGACATTTTTCTGTTTTGCAGTGTGTGTTGTGTGTATGCATGTGTAATGACTTTCATTTAATGCCATTATAGGAGAAATTATTAATTGGATTATTGATGATTTAAAAGAAAAAGATAAATTTAACCAGTAGTCTAGATGCTTTTGATAGGCTGAACTTATTTTAAATTAGCAAAACTCTAGAATAGGCATCATTTTGCAAAGAATGGGATAAATAATACTGAACAGTTTTCAGCCCCATCATTATCAGTAGATGTGCAATGCATTACAGCTCAGAATTGCGTGTAGTGGGAGATATTAATTGCCAATAACTCATTTTCATCATTCACAGCATTGACATATTTTGTAAACATCTGCCATAAGGTGGAGTATATGGTGTTGGTAATCACTTTTCACATGCCTGCCATAAAGTGGAATATTGTCTTGTCTTGGTCTTTCTGCTGTCAGTTTTGTTTCCTCACAGTAAATGAATTTGTTTGCCATCTAGGTGCCAAATTTTGTGGATGGCTTGCACTTGAAGGAACAATCCTGTCAGCTTTGGGGGTCAGAGGTCAAGATCACTGATTGAAAGAAGGAAAATGGTTTCTTCACAATAACTTGTTCACTGCCATTTCAGACATTCTTCTGGCTTGAACCTTGAATAATAAAGAAATTGAAGTTTCTGCCTCAAAAGGTCAGGGATCACTCGTGGGAAGTCAAGAAAATAATGGTTTCTGTACATTTAGTTAAAGACTGCATACCTTAACCAAATGTTGAGGTTATTGTGACCTGTTGGTCAGTAATCTCCAAATGAACCATACCATTATTAGTGCCTGCATAGAGGATTCTTAAACACAGGGCTGGTGCATGTTAAATATGGGTACTTTAAGATGAACACCTATTGTTATTAAGCAATCACTCTGTGGTATGGAAACAATTGTCCTGTTACTTTGCTCTTCCTGACATTGGTTAATTTTTCCTGGAATAGCCACAATTTAGCATTCTGGAGAAAACATTTATTGTGCATTTATATGCTGATTTTACTGTCTAGTTTGATGGGGATTGATCTTGTACTCCTTGCAGTTAAAAGTTGTGAAAGTGGATACAGTTGTAATGGATTTCTTTATATGTGCATGTATTTCCACAATGTGCCTTTGTTTTGGTTTTATATGAAGCTGTAAAATATTGTATAATTGCATATCATATGCCAGCCATTAGGTAGAAAGTTTAACAGGAAATGCATGTTTGATTTGTTTGTGGGAATGAAGTGATTATGAATGATTAGTGATGTAATTTCTGGTTCATAATCTTCTGTAGGCCCTATGCCACAACAATGATACAGCCGTACAGTGTTACCCTGGTCCTTCTGTCTCTCCATCACACCTTCATTATTAGGATTATTTCACAATTTGGTGGCACATCCACATTTCCTGAATACACATGTAGTTAAAAACTAGTAAGTAATAGTAATGAATGGATAGACTACAGTAATGCCATTAGTTGACAGCTTTTAAATTTGTAATGGATATTGTGTGTACTGTTATCAAAATATTATATAATTTCTTTCATTCATTTTTACTGATCTGTCTTCTTTAAATGTTTAAAAATGACTGAAGGATTTGGTAAGACTTTAATTGTGAGCCTGATTTCAGTGACAAGTACTCGGTGGTATGCCTACATGGTTTTTTTATTTAAAAGACAAGCAACTTAGCATGTTTGGTTGATCCTGAATGGAAACTATGCCAATCTGATATGGGCATTATGGCAGTCGTCTTGAAAAACATTTGTTAAAAATTGATTGTCTTTTTCAAATTTGTCTTAATTTTCAATGTTATGTCTTAAATACACATTTTCTTTAAACTGTTGGTTGAAACACAAAAAGATCTGGGTATACCATTCAGTACTTTTGCACTTGCATTGTTAAATGTTTTCAGATTATATTGGAGTAGAAACTAGATTTTCATGTGTTACATTTGAGTTCACTCATATCAAGGTTAGATTAAATTTTGTTTTCCCACCTGGCCACAAGGTTAATTAAGCTTACTGTGTGGTCCTGCTTCAGGCACATGTCACACATTGTACATATCTACACATGCTATTTTCAGCATCTTAGAAAATGGAGCAAGTTTCAACCAAACACGGCAAAGAGCATCCTTGCAGTGAATCCATTGAAGTTGTCCAGATAATCCTGATCTGCCATCCGATATTGTGCCATTTTTATAAATAGGAATGTCTTTAAGTGACTTCTGGAAAAGCTAATGAACAGAATATGACTAAATTTGAAAGCTTGATGTAAAGGCATTTAAATCTTGTACAGGTGCATTGCTTGATGTAAAGGCATTTAAATCTTGTACAAGTGCATTGATTGACAGGGATCCATTCTCACTTTTAGAGATTACTCGCACCACACTTTAAATCCCAAATTATCAATAAAATCGGGCAGAGCAGTGCATATGTTCTAGTTATGTCTTTGAATGAGGAAACGTGAACAGTGATCATGACATTTTTTAAATCACTTTTCTTTAATGACTGTTCTAAGGTAAATTTATTCCCCACAAAGAGACTTTCACTTTGATTCTGAAGGAATTTTTACCTATGCTAATTTCCATACTTACTATTGACTTGTAATGTACAGAAGTCACAAATTTTGCATGTAGGTGGGTTATGAAGAATGTAAAAATGATTAGTGAAAATTCGTGAAAAGCTCATGAATTGTTTCTCAGAGTCTGTATGAACTGTTTTAGTTAAGCCTGCTTGGCAGATGCTTCAAATTACTTTGGCATCTGTGTCTCTGTATGCCTGTCCATACCCCCGTTTGAATTTAATTTTAAATTTGTCTTGATTGAGCTCATTGTTAGTTTTTAAACTTTTTGCAAAATGAAAGGCATGATGGACAAGAAGCAACACAATACACGAGAATTCACACCTACATTAACTTTGCATGATTTTATTTAATCGTGCATTTGATTTTACTTTTTTTTCTTATAGTGGCACGATTTCATGAAACTATTGTGACATTTTTTTTGTTGAAAAGTATAGTGGAAATCCCAAGAGTTTTATTTGTTTTATTTCCAGTCTTTCAAATATTGTTAGATGTTAAAAAGCACCTTTATCATTATTAAAGCCATGTTAAAGAACTGCAGATCAGCTGCCTTATTTCAGGAAATTTTTGGAACCAGTTGAATTTGTCATTTATGAGCCTTGCCCAAAAGTATCATACATTTTATTATACAATGAGAACAAGTGCAAGATTACATTTATTACATGATGAAAAATGTACTGATTTAATTAATGGCACTTGGTATAATATAGTGAAATGAAATTGAATTGCGTTCTTCAACATAGGACAGTAGCCCTGACTTCTTGATGTCATTAAATCCTTTGTAACGTTATGAGGTGTTTTTTATGTGATGTCAAAGAAATGTATGGGTCACATGATGAAAGGTAGAATGGGATGTGAAAAGTCAAGCTTGCAAGTGAAATCTTGTACTTATCGATTGGAAAGCCATTTTATACAGCTATCCATACTTTGTATTGTTATTGACCAAGGAAGGTCACTGGGGTATTGCCCAAAGGAAGTAATTTAGAAATTATCAATTGCTGTATTGCGTCTGATGAAATGAGCCTAGAGTCGCATCTAATAAGAAATTATACATATAGCAATAAGGAAGATTCTAAATCACATGCCAACAATAATAATGGAATTAATGGTGGCAGGGAGGATTGGGTGGATGTTGGTTTAATCACCTTTCCTCCAGTTGAAAGTATGTGATACTTTTAAAGTAAAATTCTATGGGAAATTGACGGAAATAGTTTGTCAGCTCATAAGAAGTGAATGCCAGGGGACTGGCATTTTGTGATCTTTGCAAGTAAGATTTGAATTACACTAATCGTGGTTGCTAGAGTTTGGAGCAGCAGTAGCTACAATGTTGTAACCTCAACATGGCAGTAGTAGGGGTACTAATATTAGTAATAGAGAAGCAGCCAGCACATCCAAAGAAGCTGCATACAGAGAAATAGAATATCAGGAGCTCAGATTATGGCCAATAGTAGGATTTTTAAAGGAAGAAATAATCCTTGTTGAGGATAAAAAGAAGATTGAGCACATTGCCAAAAATGTCAGTGGTAACCAGAAGGAAAGCAAAAAAAAAAAGAAATTATCAAGGCTGCAAAAAGAGCAAGACTGGCATATCAGTATCAACAGGTTGTGTCCAGTGGGAGAAGAGACAAGTGCATTTATGTGATTATTTGTACAGTTGATGTATTTTGATATTTTATTTCAGATTTTTTCTGAAAAGAGGTAGTGTAATATATTTGCTGCAAAAATTGACAAATTATTGTGACTGAATTACTGTGTGTGACCACTGTCATGCACATGATATAACTTCAGCACTAACATTGGGGAACAATTTAATGTGACAATGTTGTGAAAATTATTAGTTGAAAATTTTGGTAAGCTTTATTTTTCAAATGATTTTGTTACATATTATGATAATAAGGTTCACCAGGAGCAGTTTATTATGACTAAAATGTATTTTTGGCTGGGGGCACTGCCCCTCAATACCCCATTGGGGGAGGACTCCCTACCCCCCTTTTTTTTATGGAGGAGCAAAATCCTGGAAGACAGCTTGCCAGTAGCTTCCCATGGGTTGATTGTTCTTACCAGGGTTTTCTCGGGTTCTTCCTCCACCAGTCGCACTGGCCAGCCTGTATTGCCAATGACTTGCTGAAAATGGCATTAAATCCACAACAACTATTACCATTCCCGATATTACTAGAATGGCATGACCATTTCCTTACTGTAATTTATAATGCATGATCTTTGTGCCTTGTATTTCTCACCACAAAACATTTATATTAGGTTCATTTACCACTGTCACTATGATCAGGTGAATGGCTGTAGTGGTTAAAGAATGCATCCATTTTGAATAGAATGATTCCAGTTGGTTATTGGCACTTTCTGTCCTGATCAGATAATTTGACTGCCCCAAATAATGAAGTTTCTGTTCTAACATTTGCTTCAGATGCACTGTAAAAAATAAAAGCCACCGATGCTGTACCTCATCGGGCAGAAATATTTGCAGAACATGCTTTGTGTTCACTATGTTCATGGAAACTATGAAATGTTGAACAAGTACAGCGTATACATGACCTTTATGAATAGAGTTGACACAGAAAAAGCTGAAAAGATGCTCTCCCCTTATCCTAAGATTGTCTGCAGTAACTTCTCACAAACATCTGCAAATGTTTGAAAACTTGTAAAGCATTTTTTGAATACCTCTGATCTTGCTGATGCTTCCAAGTCCATGTGTTTTACTAGACTTCTAGTTTATCAGTGGTCCAATAAATCTGCCTCCAGAATCATATTCATATGTTGATGGTTTATGGTCTGATCTCACAAAATCAAAGTACTGCAATTATTGCAGATAGATATGTCCACAATACTTCAGTGCATATATGGACTGATTTTAGATATATGCATGCCAGTGATGCGGTTTGAGTGGTACAGTCAGTTTACATATCCATGTAAATCCATGTACAATAAGACAACTATACTTCTGTTGCCACTGAAAATTACCAGTCTACATTGGTGGATATTTTTTTAAATATTGAGCAATCAGTCAGATGCAACATTACTCTTCAATGGTCATTTTTGTTATTAGGCTCAAGCTTCTTTGGATTTGTCATGTAACTTGCATTCATGAACTATTATCACAGTTCGACAATGCATTAGATTGCAACATGGATTAATTGACTGGTCTGAGCAACTTGGAAGACACTGTAGAAATAAGCTAACCAACCCTTTTCATATGTTGTAAGAAGTCATTATTAACAGCTTGATGATTAGGACCGTCTTGTAAGGCAAGTTTTTTGTTTCTGCAGACTTCACAAATTATGCCATTAGGTTTAAACAATTGGCTGCGGACTTGGGTATAATGACACATTAAATTCTAATCTAGAGCTCAGAGTATGGTTATTTTTTTTTACGATGGGATACTCTTGGTAGCTGCACCATTCTCCAGGTATAAATGTCATCTTGGCATGTGCATTTACATTTTAAAAAAACGAAACAATTTTGAGACTCCATTATGATAGTTCTGGACCTTTATTTTTAAAAATTTCAACAAGATTTCCCACCAGGACACAAAGAAATTATGGTTCCTGATTCTTGGGTTTTATTGTTGTCCAAAGCAAGTTTGCTGACTATTGGGAAAGGAATGTTTAAAATGGATATAACGGTTCTGTTAAATATAAACCCAGCATTGACTCAGTTTATCACCTTTTTTAGAGTAAAGTGATTATGGATTATTGATTTATAATTATTGATTTAAAAACATTCTCGCTTGTGATATAAAGGACAAATTCTGTGTGTGGAGTTGTAATTGCCTCGGGAAATTATTCTAGACAATAGTCTTTTATTTCACATTATTTTTCAGTTGTGTTCATAATCTGGCATAGAGGTTTGATAAAAATGTTTGACAAAAGTTGTTTAAAAAAACCACATTTGAATGGAAACCAGTATGATTAAAAATGTGTCAGAGTATTAGGGCATAAGTGTAAACAAATCTGATTAAAATCAACTGTAGCACTCCATGTAAGCATGGTGCTTTTATAATCCAACCTCAGAACAGTTATTGTGATAAGTTGGCAATGAACATTTTTTAATCTTTCAGATGCCACATATAGCCGAACTGATCCCACTTGGATTGCCCTGGCTCGTATCTCTATGCTGTGTAACAGAGCTGAATTCAAGACTGGTCAGGAAGAAGTACCTGTTCTTAAGAGGTAAACAGTGATATCTTTGGGGTTCCTTTTTTTAAATTTTATGTGTACAGAGTAGGCAGGACATGGATCACTTTCCTGATGGCATTGTCATTGTTGGTGAAGGTGTCAGTTGAATTTTTACATTTAGCTTGTGCCCTGACACTATTGCATGTACAGTCATGAGTTTTGTTCATCTTCAAGGTACTGCTCATCACATGTCAAAGGAGGTCGCATTAACATGCTTTTTCATGCTCTGCATGGGCATTTTCATGTTTCATTGAGTCTGCAGAGGATCGCTTTGACAGATTGCTAACATCTCAACTCAGTCTGCTTGGGTTTGAGTTTCTGCCTCTGCTATTGTAAAGCATAAGAGAAAGCTTTCCATTACCTTCCTGTAGGTTGGTGGTTCTTCCCATGGTTTTCCTTGGTTATCCTCTAACAAATACACTGGCTGCCATGTATAACTTGTCATGTGCTGAAAAATGGTGTTATTCTCATAACAATGAACCATTGACTCTGCTTTGTACTTGTAAGATACAAGCAAAATGTAGCATTGTCATTCTCGTACATGCCAGCCATTGCGCTTTTGGCATAATCATTACGTTTTTACCATAATTACGTTTTATGCTAGACTATATGGATTATGCATTTTCGGCACATTACAAAATAAAATAAAACTAATACAATGAAAAGTTGTTTATCATTTTTATTATCATCTCTTTAATTCCACTCATAAAAATTTGAGTATTCTTATAAAGGTGACTGCTGCATACAGATCGTGTATGACTACTTCCTTATTTGCGATTTATAGCAACTGTATATGACCCATTTCCAAGATAACATACAGGTTTCATCAAATGTGAACCAATCTATTCTTTTAAAGAAAATTGTGCCATATGTTAAGTGAAACACTTTGTGATGTGAGTTATGGACATTATATGATGGAAAATGGTAGAGCAGAGGGATCTTTTCGAAACTTCAAAACATGCCAGATCATAAAATAAAGAACATATCAACAAGGCTCTACAAACTTTAGAAGAATATGAGTGATGTAATACAGCACTCTTGAGCACCTGACCATGATCATTGCAGAATTCCTGTTCAGGATCATACGTGAAAGTTAAAATGTAGACTATTTGAAGTGAGTACTGAATACAAATAATTTTTCAGTATCTTTTGTGTTTATATTCTGGTTCAAATCCATATGGATTTTTCCCTTTGTGACAAGAATTTTGACCAGCTGCAATACCAAATTAGTAGTAAAAATGTATCATTTTCATATGTACTGTAATTCTGGAATGTAATATAAAGATTACACTTTTTACACCCAAATTACCCTCTTTTTGCCACTTAATAATTATGCTTAAACCTCTGCGTGGGTGGGGGCTTGGCATGTATGAATTGTGGACGACTTCATGTGCTAATTTGAGAAGGCTATGCTAGATATGATTGTCCTGCACTTGTGTGAAACACAATATGATGTCATCATTCTCATCCGTTGGTATGTTTGCTATATTTCAAGGGCTAAAATAAACGAAAGCAGATTTCACTATTGTTAAAGATGCATAGCAGTTATTGCTAATACTGTCTTGTGAGAACATATAAAAATCCATTTTTTGAATGTGTAAATAGCTGTTAATTTGGAACAGAATTTAGAATTAAGATATTTAACCCATGTGGTCAGAATTTCTAGGTATAAATGAGGCTTCTGCAGGGACATATAGAATCTTCTCCATTTGTGCATGCTGGAATCCTAACATTGAGGGACAAATTTAAATTCTTGAATGTCAATGAAATGTAGAAAAATGTACAAGTTCCAATGTCATTATTTGAACCATTTCAGAGAGTGCAATGGAGATGCATCCGAGTCTGCTCTACTGAAGTGCGTGGAGTTGTCCATTGGAAACGTCACCTCATTCCGTCAAAGGAACAAGAAGATTGCCGAGATCCCCTTCAATTCCTCCAATAAGTATCAAGTATCCATCCATGAAACAGAGGATCCTAATGATCCCCGCTACCTCTTGGTGATGAAAGGTGCTCCTGAAAGGATTTTGGACAGGTGCTCCACCTACCTGAGGGATGGGAAAGAATATCAAGTAGACGAACCTTTCAGAATGGCCTTCAATTCTGCTTACCTCGAGTTGGGAGGTCTTGGAGAGAGAGTACTGGGTGAGTGAAGTTATTCTTTAGAGGATCTTAATTGGAGTGTTCATTAAATATTGTCATCATATTAACTCGTTAACCCTGAGCCAAACAGCTAGGCATTCCGCTGTGGCATACCTGCAGAGAGATCATCTAGAGCGGTGGTAGCCTTACTAGTGCCTGTATCCCCAAGACTTGCCGACAGCACTTGGCTTGCAGATTTTTACAGAGTGGGGTTGCTTGCAATAAATGTTGCTTTATTTATGTTTCATTAATTAAGCTGAAATTGGACACAGCAGTTATCAATAAAATTGCATAAATTTCATGCTTCATGTAGAAATAAAACTCGTGCAAAAAGATAAAATAAAGGATTTTCTGACCAATTTGTTTCTCTTGCCATGAATAATCCATAAAATCCATTATGAATTCACACTGAATAATTAACACTATCAGGACATGAAATTCATTCTGTTTTATGTACACAGAAATTCCACTTGTCATCTCTCTTGCAAACTTAAGATCGTGTGAATACTGTCAGGGTCTGTCAAGTAATAGTCTACTCCCAGTGGCTGATTCTCTTACTTTCATCATTTTCTAATCTAAATATTTCCACTATTTTTGCCACTGTTGAAGTTAATTTTTTTTCCTTTGATCAGCAATGTTCAGTCTATGTAAGCTTACATTTTATTGGTTAAACTGCCTGCATAATTAGGAAATGGCTTGAAATCAACCAATGGTTTGTGCCGATTTAACTCGTCGTGCGGGATACAGGCCTAGACTAATACTGTCACTCAGAAACAAGCAAGGTAAACTGTGCCATGTTATTGTGGCACTTGGGAGATGAGGAAGGTAAAATACGTTAAGTTATAGAGGCAGCAGGGGTTAACGAGTTAAGCATACAAATTGATTGCAAGGTACTGCAGAGTAAGATTGTCATTAGGATGAGCACACAAATGTCATATGGTAATGCAGAGCCCCAATGTCAATTTTTAGCACGCAAATTTATAACAAGATACTACAAAGCAAAATGGGCCATGAGGGGATAGAAATTAGCCGTATCCAAGATGTTTAATTCAGTGATTGATAATTCAGAGACCATAAATTTTGTACAAATACTTTGCACCAACATGAAAAATAATGATTTTAAGCTGAAAATGTCTAATGATTCTACTTGCTCAGCATTTAATATGACCTCTGTGAGGCAGAGCATACTCTTTTGTGATGTCCAGTTTCATTTGTGCACCATTCTCCTGTGCTAGAAAGTCTTAGAATGTATGCATCGATCCAGTCTATCTTGCCATCTTCAGCCTACGTGCAATAGTGCATCCTTGTCATTTTGGATGACATCATGAATGAAAAAATGCTCACTTTAAGGAAAAATACCACATTGATGGTTTTGCCGTATATTGATCTGATATTTCTTTAGTAGTGAAAACATTGTCACTCAGTCCTTAATTATCATAAAGTTTGTTTTGCAGTCCAGTGTGATATTTCAGTGCTTTATGCATGACGAGTCACCTGCCTCCCTACACATCTTGGTTTGAGTTGTTTGGAATATATATATAAATTTCTACTGGGTTGTTAAAATTAATTCCACTTTTACTGCTTAACATGTTGTAAGGGGGTTTATATGTTTCATTTTAATGCAGTGTTCATTATTAACATATAATTAATCTAGGGACTTAAGAGATCGCAAGTCCCTTCCCCCCAGTGCCTAGATAGAGTATTATTAAATTTAGTGTGGACAGATAGCCTATCATTCATAGTAGTTGTTTAAAATTGAGAAAATATTTGTTTAAATCAGGATTTCATTTTGAACTGTTATTACTATAAACTTGTAGCTTTCATGCAGAAAATCAAAAATTTAATATAAATTTCTTGGTTGCCAGAAGGACTAGTAGATAGGAGATTTAGTAATTCTGAATCTTCGCTAGTCCTTCATTAGCCAACTGGTGACAACTGAAACTGTTAGCCATTGGACTATCAAAATTATAAAAATTACTTTGGGAAAATTAGTATCTTTAGGGTAGTTGATTACTATAAATTGAGTCCTAATTTGCATAACTGAATAGGTGAAGATCATTTGAGATAATTAAAACACCCTTTTCAGGATTCTGTGATTACTTCCTTCCCACGGATCAGTTCCCACCAGGTTATGAGTTTGACCCAGATGAGGAAAACTTCCCTTTGACTGGACTTAGATTTGTCGGCCTGATGTCCATGATTGACCCGCCCAGAGCAGCTGTACCTGATGCTGTTGGCAAATGCAGGAGTGCTGGCATCAAGGTATGAACATGAATTATCACTCTTTATTTCCTACTCAGACTAGGTATATTGATTTAGCAAGAATTTCTGCATGTTTGATGGTTTCAGCAGTAAACTTTTACCTTTTTCTGGTTAAGTATCCTCCAAATATAAATCATCTTGATCATAGAGAACTTCTTAAATTAATGTTTATTTTTATCAAATAATCAAACAAAATAGATACGAAGTTAAATGTAACTTAATTAACAAGCTGGATATTTCCCATTAAAGCCAAAAGTACAATTAGTGTTAACACTTACAATTTTGGGTCTTAGCAGAACAGGCTTGACTTTTCATGCACATGCTGAAGAGTTAGATTCATGTTGAGCATTTCAAGGTTACATCTTGCATTATTCTACACAAAATTGTTGCCATCTTTATAATAATGACAATATCAGAACCTGACTATACCTTTTATGCATGTGCAGGTTATCATGGTAACTGGTGACCATCCTATCACAGCTAAGGCCATTGCTAAGGGAGTAGGAATCATCTCTGAAGGTAGCATGACTGTTGAGGACATAGCTGCTGAACGTGGTATTCCACCAGAGGAAGTAGACCCAAGGTAACATAATCTAATCGGTGCTAAAAAAATCAAATCGCCCGATGCCCGGGGCCCCTCTAATTTTAGTTTGGGCCTGTCCTTTATTCAAAGTGAGGTGCATGTCAGGCTTGTAAAAAAAAAAAAAGTCTGACTGAGGAAATTTTGTTTTGCGCTGATGAAATGAGTAGATGTACTTTCTAGATGTTGACATACATGCCATAATCTGAATCAGATTACCACTGTCCTGTGTGAAATTGAGATCAGATTTTAATCAAATGGAAGCTTTGCTAAAAATAATTTTGTGCTCCCAAACCCCCTGGCAGTCTTGTTTCGAGAAAACACAATTTTCAGTAATCTTAAAAAAAAACAACAAAAAACTAGGCATGCCTGTTACATGTAGTATATATATATATAAACGGTAATCTATAAAGATTGCATCTGATATAAAACTATCCCATGGGCAGTTTTAAATGGCACCAGTTAAAGAAGGTCAGGTATAAAATCAAAGTAAACATCAACTGGTTGACAATCGCTAGTGAGATGTGTTGAAGGTTGCAGTGGGTGAACCCATTGTGCTAATTTGCATAGGTAGGATCAGGAAGTGAAACAACCCATTATAGGTACATCAAAGAGATGATAGATGCGTGTACAAGTACAAAAGTTACTACATATTATTGCCTTGAATGAGAATATTTAAGCTGCTATATATTATATTTTTGACAAGTTTGTGAACGGCGGTAATGTTTCTTTGAAGTCGGATTTTACTGCATGATTTTTATATAGAATGCAAAGTATGATCTTTTCAGTTATGGGAATAGTGTTCAAGTGTAATTCATTTCTATTAAGTTTATATTTGAATTGTATCTATAGCAACGTTGTGTGACAATATTAAGAAAAGGGGAAATTTTGGCAATGTAGAAATTGGAATCCGTCATACCTGTCAACTTTCAAAAGCCAAGTAGGGAGAATAGCAAATAAAATAGTGTGATTTGGACCTAAAAGGGGGAGCGGGGTTTATGCAGCATTTTTTAAGCGCTGGTTTCAAGGAATATTGACCGATATTCCAGGTCCAATAAGGGTGATATTCTCAAAAGATGCACTAGAGGCGCCTGCAGAAACATTTTTTTTTGCAGGGGGGTGGGCAGGGCGGAACACGTAGTGGTCAGCCATGAAATTTTATGGATGTAGGCCAAAACATGTTTAAAAGTGAAATTGGGGGAGGCAATTATTGCCCCCACCCCCTTGCCCCAATGTGCTTGCGCCCATGGAACGTGTCATTTCTCCCTGTGACATGCCATATTTCCACCCCAAGGACAACCCCTCTTTTTCATATTCTGGTCAGCTGTGGCTAAACTGCATAAATAGCTACATGTTAGACTTAAGTACACAGACAGTAAAACCAGTGTGACTAACAGTTAATCCTTATCATTGCATTTATCTTGTGAAAACGACTGCCATTCGGACATACTTCAAAGAAACCATGTTCTACAGGTGTGTATATAAGTACCAGCAATTGATTGGTAAATAAACAATGCCTAGGACTTCATTTTAATAGTTCAAATCCGCAGTCACAAGTTACTGTAAATGTGGCAACTGTTTTTCCCACGTTTTATATTCCCCCTTATTTCCTTAGGTTTAACTCTAAAGCATGTAGCACAGTTTACTAAATAAAATATTTACTCTGAATTAGTTCTTTGGGGGCACATATACTGTGTGGTATATTTTGTTTTATTCCTTTTAATTTAATCATGGTAATTAAAGTTTACATGTATGGTTGAGGAATGCTAGGTGTTTACTGGCCCAGTTTCTTTGGCGGAAATGGAGATGCGATTTGTATTCACTGATCCTTAATGGGATTGAAACTAATTGGTGACATTTTTTTTATTTTTTTTTTTTCTGCTCTAGTGCTGCTGTAGGGGTTTAAAAAATCTGAATTTTATGTGAATAATATTTATTCTTAACATTTTATTTACTGAAGAAAAAAGTTTGTAGTGTGATATTTCATCACAAGAGTATTCACAAGTGATTAAATAGAATATGGCATCTGTGGATTGCATATGATATATCTATTTATGTATGTATGTTTTTTTTTCTTCTGAGAAATGAAAATTGACAGCCATAATGTAATAATTGGGAGTTCTGCAAAAAATTGGGAGATATCATGAGATGGGGAGGTAGGTGTGGAAATAACCCCAAACTCGGGATGTTTTTTCTCAAGGCTTGAGAGTTGACAGGTGTGAACTGTCTGGGCTTGTGGAATTTCAGTCCGGGCTTGTGAGTTTAAGTCACTAGCCCGGGGCCTGTGCCTAAAAAAAAAAATTTCTTTGAGCACTGCTAATGAATAATCTACAACTTGAAAGATTTATTACTTGTCCATAAACTCCAGGCTGTGCATAATAGACACTTCATCTTGTATAGTCTTGCTAGTGAAAGCACAAATTTTTCCTGGATTTTGTTTGTTTTGTGTATATAAGCTGTTTATTCCACTGATGAAGAGCTTGTTTAGCTCATAATGTTGGTAAAGTGTATTGAATGTGCTGTTGTCAATATACTTTAGTACCCTTTATTTTCATGGGGCTCAATTTTTATGGTTTTGTAAAAGACATTTTCTGCAATCTGATTGGATATAAACTGTCATGTGATACTGATCAAGAATTTTTTATACATCGATAAATTCTGCAGTCATAATAACAAGCCCCACTCACCCACCTTTGTGATTTATGACCAAAATGTTCAAGCCCCTGATTAAAATCACCCATTACAAGTTGAAACAATGTAATTGTAGTCATTCTGTATTCCAACACTTAACCCTTTTGCCAAAGAAAGCACATGGCAGGCTTTACAAGCCAATCATCCGACACTGTTGCATTTTGTTCAACAACGTTTCACCAGCTGTTATTAAAGGTCAGGGGCAGGGTCATATGTCGAGCAAAAGATCTAGCTAAAAATGGATTTGATTTAGCTTTTAAAAGATTGAAGTATGTAGACAGAAAGCAAGAACAACGAAACACTATAACATGTGCCATAGACAAGCATAATGTTAGAAAAAAAATGAATAGCCTGGATTAAACAGCATCATTTTTTTATATATTAAAATAAAGATTGTGTACATGTAGGTTAGCATATGAATTGCAAAATTGACATGAAAATAAATTTCATATTCACTTCAGATGTAGCATAAGAACTGCAGAGTTAATTTGCCATGATAACACTAATCATGTGTATGAATTAGTGGCTTTGATCAATCTTTAAGTACATATGGAATATATTTGTACCAATGAATGAAATTGGATGATAAAACTAACCCATCCAGAAACAAAATTTATTTAAAGAATACATAGTGCTTAATTCACCAATGACAAAAAGATTAACACCACAAATAAAGGGTGTAATGGGCTTACACCACGGCAAACATATGGCAACATCGTGTAGTTTAATGACAGTAACATCAGAAATATCAACACACGGATGTCTTGACAATTGATTATCCAAAATGATAATCACTTATTAAAGAAAAGGGCAAAAACCTCATTATACCCAGGCATTATGGATCAATTCCAGAGACGAACAATATTCTCTACAGCTGCATTGAAGCCCTTTCTGAAGAGTTCACATTAGGGCATCTTTAGGGTTTTGCAGTTTTTCATAAAAGATAAAAAGTTGGATATCTGAGTTCACTCTTTTCATTTTTGACACCTTTTAAAGAAGCAATGGCTGATCCATAAAAACCAGTAACCAGACTTGACTATCTTCAGCACACTCTTGTGAATGGTTGTGGCTCCACACAGGATGACATTAAAAGGTCATTGGTATTTTTCAGTGCGGTCATGCATCAGGTTCCAGAACAATCTGAACTTAGCAGACACTCTAAAGTGATTGATGTTACTACAGATTAAATAAACAGCAGTGCTCATTTGGTTTTTGTGAAACCGTCATTCATAGCAGTGTTGGATTGCATTTTTTGCCAGAAAATCATCGTTGCTGGACGTGTTCTGCAGGTGGTCAGACAGTTTGTTTATATAATAAAATCAATCAGTATATGACAGTTGTGGTCATAATGACAGATGGTCACTCCAGACTGGTTTTACTTTATCAGATACACTTTTTAAAATTGCATTTAACAAAGAATGTTTCTGTACCATAAGATAGCATATTCTCTCGTGATCTGAAAAAGTATTTTGAAGACAATACAATATTTATGCTTAACCAATAGATTTATTATTTTATCTCCATTGAAGTGTATAAAGTATTTGTAAATTATCAAAATGAGACCAGCAATACCTTTTAACTACTATAGTTTGCATATTTTTTAACTCTTCCAGTCATAGACCCGAAAAGTCTGTGCAGTACCCATTTGTCTGGTCAAATTTTTTATTGCTATCTCTATTATCAACATGGAGTTTTCACCAAAAAGAATAATCATGATATCTAGTTGATTCTACATAAAAATAGTGCCAAAGACTTCCAATATGATCACCATAGCAGCCATCTTGAAAATCTTATCACTACTTCTAGATGGAAAGTTGTATTAACACTGTGTATTCACAAAAGTCTGAAGTGTTGTTACTCCTGAATGAAGAAAATGATGCCAGTCTAACATCCAATAAAGCAATCATTATGGCTGTCTTGCAAATCTTGTTTTTACTGTTCCTTTTGAATGGATGGTTATATCAGCATGAGTTTTAGACAGTAGACTTCATGATATAAATAAAAATGGTACCAATCTTATATTCAATATGGTATCAGATGGTTTCACCAGTTGGCAATTCTAAGAAAGAACTGGTTATGTCTAATTCTTTTCTAACAATGGAGCATCAGTCCCTTTGAGGACTCCTGTACAGTTTATGTATGTTATTCATACTGTGATACAGCATGGCTTATGATACCCAGTTGTATTGGTAATATACTAAATTGCAATTTCAGAGATGCTAAAGCTGCTGTACTCCATGGAAGTGACCTGAGAGACATGACCCCAGCTCAGATTGATGAATTCTTGAGAAACCACTCAGAAATTGTATTTGCAAGAACTTCACCTCAGCAGAAATTGATTATTGTGGAGGGTTGCCAGCGACAGGGGGCTATTGTGGCTGTAACTGGAGATGGTGTTAATGACTCACCTGCCCTAAAGAAGGCTGATATTGGTGAGACATTTTTCAGAGAAAGATCAAGATGCAATAGAATCCACTGATGTGTAACAATGATGTATAGTGTTTTAGTTCTTTTTATGCAGGAACAGTTTATTTCATATCTAAGACACATACCAGAACATTTTATTGCTGTTAATATATAAAAAAGGAATTGTTAAACAAACTTGCTTTTGAAGATTTGATTAATAAAATTTAACATTTTTATAATTTATAAACTTTTTCTTTCACAAGATTAAAATTTGTGGTCAGTATAGGAATTTTGCATCTGTATTAATAACTATTTAATAGGTGCTTGATACAATTTTAAGGTGTAAGTACATCATTGAACATTTTTGCCGTTGATGAATGTATATTTGATCAAATTACCCATAAAGAGCAATTAACTTTAATCCATCTCATTATCAACCAGCCACCAACTAAATTACTATCCCGTTTTCTTGACGATCCATAAACTTTTTCAAAACTGACATTTTTTGGTTACACATTTGCATATACTTTGTCTTGTACTTCTATATTGGGCTGTCTACTTGAAGATAATTAGCAAGATGAATGTTCTATATAGCATAGCACTTTTTGTCATTAAAAGTGAACTCTCTAATTTTTTAAAGCTACGTAGATGCAGTGTCTAAATTCATGCAGTCACGATGTTTATCTTTGATCGTATTTCTATAATTTATAGGTGTTGCTATGGGTATTGCTGGTAGTGATGTGAGCAAGCAAGCAGCTGATATGATTCTGTTGGATGACAACTTTGCTTCCATAGTGACTGGTGTTGAAGAAGGTATGTACCAAACATGATACTCTGCTTTCATCCAGTTACCATCAAGACAGGATCTTTTCATACAGTTACAAGTCTGTTGTAAAAGTGATTGCAGCTGTGAATTTACATTGTTCAAGGTGTACCATTTTTCATGCACTTTGTTATTCAGATTGTTAATTTCAAAATCCCATTCCTAGATCATTTTTAACAATGCAATGATTCACCATGAGAATTATACCTATGAAAACAAACAAATCACTTGCAATTTCATTGCAGTGAAGATACTATAGGAGCAAAAGATTTTGGTTGGGTATTTATCAACGTTGAAATCTTACCTGGTTCATCACAATGTAAATTAAATTGCCAAATTTTGACGAACCTTTATTTGAGGCTACAATATATTTTTTTAATAACTAGTAAAGCAGTACCAGAGGTGTTGATTTCTTTATGAAACATATATTTTATTTTAATCATCTGATATTAACTGGAAAAATGGCATTCTCAAGTGACTCTTTTGAATTTGGTGCATCCGAGTCTCCCTGGTTTTGCAAACGTCACCCAATTCTGGTTAGAGAAAGGTAATTTCCCCCACATACTGGAGTCCAGCTTGGATGCTGACTTCTGAGGGCTGTTCCAGTAAAACATATACCCCCCGGGGGGAAGGCACTTTCAAATTTCAACCAACCCACAACAGAAGCAATTTAAAAAAAGATTCACTGTCAGATATGTTTTAATCAAAAAACACTGCCCCCTACAGAAGCATATTTTTTTTTACATAATTTCTGGCTATAGGTTAGTGGGTGGTAGAAGCAATTTTAATATTGGGTCGGGAACAGAAGCAATTTAAATGACAGCTGGCTGGAGGTAATCTACTGAATTCTTATAGATCATATAATCTGCTGCATATGTTTAGTCGTATTCGTTCATTATAATCAATCTTTTGGCCTTTTGTTTGTTTGTCTGTCTGCCATGTACATCTGATACTGTGAAATCAAAAATTTTCTTGGCTTATTATTTGTATATGTCATTGATCAGTCCCTTAATACCTACTAATTTAATGTCCATGAATATAGATTTTATATTAGGGATTTCTATTCTAATACAGAAATCGTGAATGTGTATCCTTACTAAACTGTGCTTACTAAAGTGATCACTGTTTTGCTATTTTTCTTTGTTCTCAGGCATGCTGCTTTTGATTAGAATAATAGTAAATCTTGTAGTGCTTTAAATGTGTGGTCAAATGCTATGATTCCCTTTTTATTTTTTTCAACAAATGTTTTGGTAAAATTATAATACATGATTTGTCAGAAAAAATCATCAATGCCTGTGAAAGTGATGTCACATTATTTCTCCCACCTTTTACACTATATCATTTTTTGTAAGAAGACATATTTCAGTTACCGACGTCTTATTTTTATGCCTTGTTGCAAGACTAACATAAAGTTTAAAAAACCCCAGAAATATAGCAAGTCAAACATTTTTATATCATAAATTAGATTTTAAAAAATGGATGAAAGTCAAGGAATCATTTTTTCCCAGAGTACTCGTAAAATCAATGTCTTTGCAGTTAACTGTATTGTCAATAGCATCATCATCATCACTGATGGCCTGGCAGTAATATTCTGCACTTTCAATCCAGTTGTCACAGGTTCTATTTCCCACTTCTAGTCTTTCATATGAGACTTATACCTATGGTCTGAGGGGCTTTCATGGCAGAGTATAAGATGCTTGTCATGTGATCACTTGCCTCCAACGTGTAAATGAGAATGTTGCCAGTTACTTGTGGAAGGTCAGTGGTTCTACATAAGCAGTGTTTCCCTTCACGCACATTTGTGCATCAGGGACGCACGCTGGAGAAAATTGACTCAAACGTATTTTTGCCGTGCATTTTTTTTATGCAAAGGATTTGCAAAATGCAATCAGGATTTATTTAATATCCAATGCTTTGGATGAGGGATGGCATCGTGTACACTTCGAGCATAGGCATAGTCTGGTTTCATGTTTCATTTGCTCCCTTCGTTGCACTCCGCTATACGGAGCATACGAAACAGAACAAGACTAGCATAGGCAATGTTATGACGGAGTAGCTTCCCCTAATCTTGCAAGCTCTCATGCGATTTCCATCGAGTTCAGCAAGATGTCGTCCAGATATTTAACCTCAATGCTTCTTGCACTAAAATTTGATCTCCTGATTAAAATAGCTTGCACTAAGAATCACTAGCAAAGAAAGTGAAAGAAGCAGAACACAAAAGGGTAACCGTGGTTCCAACTTTAATGAAAAATGGAGAAAATAATTCCCTTGACTGGAATATGGCATATCCATTCAGATTACTAGTGTGACTTCTGATCGCGTGATTGTGAAGACTGCAGAAGTGAATAATCCTTTCGTGACAGCGTTTAAGAATTTAAAAAAATCTGCCCTTGTTCGCCACAAGATATCTTTAGAACGCATTATCACCCAAGGCATTCTTTCACAACAAAACTAAGCACATTTTACCTTTTGACAATAATACATGATCACAAATATTTAAATTGTAAGGCAATAGAAGTTACAATTTTATTAAAAGTATTGATACTAGTAAAACTAAAGGAGATGGTAAAAAAGAATCGGGATGAACAGATTAGTAGTGTAGTAAGAATCCATATATCAGAATGACATCTAAGTATTTTTTCATCAATTTCATCATTAGTTAATGACACTGCTTCAAAATGTTGTGTACTAGATAATAGTAATCCAATTTTGTAATACAAATACCAAATGATGGCTTTGAATTAAGTGCCAGAAGCTCTGCAGAAAATATCACCATGCTCAAAATATACATAGGAATAACCAAACACAAACAGGACAAATTTTATCCATCTTGCTTTGAGTTTACACATTTCAGTCAGTTTCTTATGTTTAATGTCTTTCAATTTTTGCACTTAGAGAGCATGTACTTCATTTGGTAATACATCTGCATGATATTTAAGTTTCGTTATTCTTTTATTGCCATAGTGGTTCTGCCAACTAGAGATCTACACACTCTTATGTTGTGTGGGGATTCTCTGATGTTCCCAATGAGCATTAATCTGTTGATTGTTTCCGAATTTAATATGATCCT